>PITA01021320.1:0-32954 GCA_004023965.1 Spilogale gracilis | reverse complement strand
GACTGGATCACTTGTTCTTTGGATGTTGAGTTTGATTAAGTTTATTATAGATTTTGGATACTTGCCCTTTATCTGATATCATTTGCAAATATCTTCTCCCAGTCTGTTGGTTGTCTTTTGGTTTTGTTGGTTGTTTTATTTGCTGTGCAAAAGCTTTTGATCTTGATGAAGTCCCAGTAGTTCATTTTTGCCCTTGCTTTCCTTGCCTTTGGCAATGCTTCTAGGAAGAAGTTGCCACAGCTGAGGTCAAAGAGATTGCAGCCTGTGTTCTCCTCAAGGATTTTCATGGATTCCTGTCTCACATTGAGGTCTTTCATTCTTTTGAGTCTATTTTTGTGTGTGGTGTAAGAAAATGGTCCAGTTTCATTCTTCTGCATGTGGCTGTCCAATTTTGCCAACACCATTTGTTGAAAAGACTTTTTTTTTTAAAGATTTTATTTATTTGACAGAGAGAAACACAGCCAGAGAGGGAACACAAGCAAGGGGAGAGAGAGAGAAGCAGGCTTCCCACCCAGCAGGGAGCCCAATGTAGGACTCGATCCCGGGTCTCCAGGATCATGACCTGAGCAGAAGGCAATCACTTAATCAACTGAGCCACCCAGGCACCCCCAAAAGACTTTATTTCATTGGACATTTTTTCCTGCTTTGTTGAAGATGAGTCAACCTTAGAGTTAAGGATCCATTTCTGGGCTCTCTATTTTGTTCCACTGATCTACATGTCTGTTTTTGTGCCAGTACCACACAGTCTTGATGATTAAAACTTTGTAATAGAGCTTGAAGTCTGGAATTATGATGCCACCAAGTTTGGTTTTATTTTTCAACATTCCTCTGGCTATTTGGGGTCTTTTCTGGTTCCATATATATTTTAAGATTATTTGTTCCATTTCTTTGAAAAACATTGATGGTTATTTTGAGAGGGATTGCATAAATGTGTAGATTGCTCTAGGTAGCAAAGACATTTTCCTAATATCTACTCTTCCCATCCATGAGCATGGAACATTTTTCAATTTTTTTGTGTCTTCCTCAATTTCTTTCATGAGTATTCTATAGTTTTCTTGGTGCAGATTCTTTGCATCTTTGGTTAGATTTATTCCTATGTATCTTATGGTTTTGGGTGCAATTGTAAATGGAATCGACTTCTCAATTTCTCTTTCTTCTGTCTTGATGTTGATGTATAGAAATGCAATTGATTTCTGTGCATTGATTTTATATCCTGACACTTTACTGAATTCTTGTATGAGATCTAGCAGTTTTGGAGTGTAATCTTTTAGGTTTTCCACATAAAGTATCATATCATCTGCAAAGAGTGAGAATTTCAATGCATTTTATTTCTTTTTGTTGTCTGATTGCTGAGTACTTCTAGTACTATGTTGAATAGCAGTGGTGACAGTGGACATCTCTGCTGTGTTCATGACCTTAGGGGAAAAGCTTGCAGTTTTTCCTGATTGAAAATGATATTCGCTGGGGGTTTTCTTAGATGCCTTTTATGATATTGAGATATGTACTCTTTATCCATACACTGTGAAGAGCTGTGATCAAGAAAGGATGTTTTACTTTGTCAAATGCTTTTTCAGCATGTATTGAGAGGATCATAGGGTTCTTGTTCTTTCTTTTATTAATGTATTGTATCACATTGATTGATTTGTGGATGATGAACCATCCTCGTTCCCCAGGAATACGTCCCACTTGGTTGTGGGAATAATCCTTTTACTGTAGTGTTGGATCCTATTGGCTAGTATTTTGGTGAGAATTTTTGTAACCATGTTCATCAGGGGTATTGGTCTGTAATTCTCCTTTTTGATGGGATCTTTGTCTGGTTTTGGGATTAAGGTAATGCTGGCTTCATAACATGAGTTTGGAGGTTTTCCTTCCATTTCTGTTTTTTGGAACAGTTTCAGGAGAATAGGTTAATTCTTCTTTAAATGTTAGGTAGAATTCCCCTGGGAAGCTGTTTGGCCCTGGGCTCTTGTTTGTGGAGAGTTTTGTTTTTTTTTAAAGATTTTATTCATTTGACAGAGAGAGACACAGCTAGAGAGGGAACACAAGCAGGGGGAGTGAGAGAGGGAGAAGCAGGCTTCCCACTGAGCAGGGAGCCTGATGTGGGGCTCGATCTTGGCTCTCCAGGATCATGACCTGAGCCGAAGGCAGTCACTTAACCAACTGAGCCACCCAGGTGCCCCTGTGGAGAGATTTTTGATGACTCCTTCCATCTCCTTTCTGGTTATGGGTCTGTTCAGGTTTTCTATTTCTTTCTGGTTCAGTTTTGATAGTTTATCATCTGCCTATCATCTCTAGGAATGCATCCATTTCTTCCAGATTGGCAAATTTTCTGGTGTATGGTTGCTCATAATACGTTCTTACAATTGTTTGTATTTCATTGGTGTTGGCTGTGATCGCTTCTCTTTTATTCATGAATTTATTAGTTTGGGTACTTTCTCTTTTCTTTTTGATAAGTCTGGCCAGGGGTTTATCAGTCTTGTTAATTCTTTCAAAAACCTAGCTCCTGGCTTCATTGATTTGTTTTTCTGTTCTCTTGGTTTCTATTTCATTAATTTCTGCTCTGATATTTATTATTTCTCTTATCCTCCTGGGTTTAGGTTTTCTTTGCTTTTCTTTCTCCAGTTCCTTTTGGTGTAGGGTTAGGTTGTGTACTTGAGCCCTGTCTTGTTTCTTGAGAAAGGCTTGTGTTGCTATATACTTTCCTCTCAGAACTACTTTTACTGTGTCCCAAAGACTTTGAACAGTTGTGTTTTCATTTTTATTTGTTTCTGTGAATTTTAAAAAATTCTTCCTTAATTTCATGGTTAACCCATTCAAACTTTGTATGATACTCTGTAGTCTCCATGTATTTGAGTCCTTTTCAACTTTCCTCTTGTGCTTAAGTTCTATTTTCAAAGCATTGTGGTCTGCAAATATGCAAGGAATGATTCCAATCTTTTGGTAGTGGTTGAGACTTGATTTGTGACCCAGGATATGATCTATTTTGGAGAATGTTCCATGTGCACTAGAGAAGAATGTGCATTCTGTTGCTTTGGGGTGGAATGTTCTGAATATAACTGTGAAGTTCATCTGGTCCAGTGTGTCATTTAAAGCCATTATTTCCTTGTTGATCTTTTGCTTAGATGAACTGTCCATTTCATTGAGAGGGGTGTAAAGTCCCCTATAATTATTTGTTATTATTGATGTATTCCTTAATTTAATTATTGTTTTATATAATTGGTTGATCCCATGTTAGGAGCATAGATATTTAAAATTGTTAGATCTTCTTGTTGGACAGACCCTTTAAGTGTGATATAGTGTCCCTCCTCTTCTTTTGTTATAGTCTTTGGCTTAAAATAATTTTTCTGATCTAAGGATTGCCACCCCAACTTTCTTTTGATGTCCATTAGCATGGTAACTTGTTTTCTATCCTCTCGCATTAAATCTGGAGGTGTCTTTGGTCTAAAATGAGTTTCTTGGAGACAGCATATCGATGGGTCTTTTTTTTTTTAAATCCATTTTGATACCCTGTGTCTTTTGATTGGGGCACTTAGCCCATTTACATTCAGGGTAACTATTGAAAGATATGAATTTAGTGCCATTATATTGCCTGTAAGGTGACTGTTACTGTGTATTGTCTCTGTTCCTTTCTGGTCTGTTACTTTTATGCTCTCTCTTTGCTTAGAGGACCCCTTTCAATATTCCTGTAGAGATGGTTTGGTGTTTGCAAGTTCTTTTAGTATTTTTTGTTTGCTTGTTCTGGAAGCTTTTTATCTCTTCCTCTATTTTCAATGACATTCTAGCTGGATATAGTATCCTTAGATGTGTATTTTTCTCATTTAGAGCTCTGAATATATCATGCCAATTCTTTCCGTCCTGCCAGGTTTCTGTGGGTAGTTCTGTTGCCAGTCTAATATTCTACTACTGTGCATTACAGACCTCTTGTCCCAAGCTCCTTTCAGGATTTTCTTTTTGTCACTGAGGCTTGTAAGTTATACTATTAGGTGATGGGTTGTGGAACTAATTTTATTGATTTTGGGGTGGTTCTCTGTGCCTACTAGATTTTGATGCCTGTTCCCTTCACCAAGTTAGGGAAATTCTCTGCCTTAACTTGCTCCAATATACCTTCTATCCCTCTCTCTCTTTCTTCTTTATCTGGGATCCCAAATTTTTAATATTGTTTCATCTCATGGTACCATTTATCTCTCAAATTCTCCCCTCATGGCCCAGTAGTTGTTTGTCTCCCTTTTTCTAGCTTCTTTATTTTCCATCATTTGTTCTTCTAGATCACTAATTCTGTCTTCTCCCTCATTTATCCTAGCAACAAGAGCCTCGTTTTTTGACTGCACCTCATTAATAGCTTTTTTGATTTTAACTTGGTTATAATTCAGTTATTATATTTCTCCAGAAAAGGATTTTATTTATCTAGAAAGAGATTCTCTAATATCTTCCATGCCTTTTTCAAGCCCAGCTTGCACCTTGATAATCATCATTCTGAACTCTATTTCTGACATACTACTAAAGTCCCTATTGATGAAGTCCCTAGCTGTGGTATTGCCTCTTGTTCTTTTTTTTTTTGGGTGATTTTTCCCACCTTGTCATTTTATCTAGATAAGAATAGATGAATGAAAGAACAAAATACTTAAAGGGTAACAATGACCCCAGAAAAATATATACTAGCCAAATCAGAAGATATCCAAAACCAGGGGCAGAAGAAAGAAAAAAAACTATATCTATATCTGTGTATATCTGTCTGTCTCTATATGTAATTAGACTGGTGAATAGAACAGAACTACACACTTGATTTTGGGTATATTTTGGTCTGTTAAAAAGAATTGCCTCTCAAAATTTTAAGGAAAGAAAAAGTTATATATGTACAAAAATAAGGGTATGCACGATGAGGGGATGGGATATTATGGTAAAGATTAGAATTAAAAAAGATTCTGAAAAAGGAATTGATAAGTAAGAAGTTGGTTGAAAAAAGAAAAAAAAGAGGTAAGAATGTGATGAGGCTGGAGACTAGAACAAATCCATGCACTTAATTCATTATATATTTTTATCTATTAGAAGGAACTATATCCCAAAATTTTAAAGAAAGAAAAACCTATGTGTATACAAAAAATAAGCTTAAATACAATGAACACATAGAATAGGACTAAAACAGTGAAATATTAAAGAAGATTTAAAAAAATGATATTGATAACATAAAATAGTTTAAAAAAGTTAAAAAAGGAAAGAGAAAACATTTTAAAAATAGAATAAGAAAAAAATAAAATTAAAAAAATTTTACTTTGAACGACTAAAGAATCATGGTGAAAAAGCTATGAATTTTATGTGGTGCATTATTCTAGCTCTGGAGTTCTTCACTTCTCATTGATGGGTGAATTTGGTCTTGGCTGGATGTTCTTGCTGATCTTTTGGGGGAGGGGCCTGTTGTGCTGATTCTCAAATGTCTTTGCCTGGGGTGGAATTGCACCGCGCTTGCCAGGGTCCAGGCTAAGTAATCTGCTCAGGTTTTCTCTTGGTAGCTTTTGTTCCCTGAACGCTTTCCATACAGCTTTGAAGGATGGGAATGAAGATGGTGGCTTCCCAGTCTCAGGTCCAGAGGAGCCTAGAGCTCCAGGCCTCACTCCTCAGTGCACCCTCAGAGAAAAACGGTCAATCATGCTTGTCTCCTTGGTCTCCCTCCACACTCTGTGCTCACCCAGCCTGTGACCAAGTCTTTCTATCTCTGGCGTGTGGCCTTGTTTGGTGTCTCCAAGCCTAGCAGATTCCTGCGGCATACTCCCCTCCCACTTTTCCCGGTGGAGGTATGAGGGGGATTGCCCCAGTTCTGCCACTTGTGGGGTTCCTACTTGAAGGCTAGTGGCTCGACTGCACTTTGGGTCATGGTTTAAGGTAACCCCAAACTGAGAGTCCACTCCTCAGCTCTGTATCTGCAGCCAGACTTTCCGCTCCAGTACCCAGGAGCTCTGCCATGTTTAGGCAACCCATGTCCTTCTGTGATCCCGTGGTTCCTGAGACCACACTGCCCCAGTAAGGGTTCTATCCCCAACTTAGCCTCTAGGGTGATGTCTCTCAGTGGAGCAGATGTCTAAGAATTCTGATTTTGTACTCTGTTGCACTACTGCTGGTCAGGAGCCAGCCCCTCCCCCTGCAGTCTATCTTCCCAAATGTCACCACCAATTCACTTCTCTGTGTGTCCTACCCTCCAGAAAGGTCACTTTTCAGTTCTTAGAATTGCTGTTCTTCTTCTCTTCAATCTCCTGTTGAATGTGTATGTGTCTCACAGGTTTGATAACTATCTAGCTGAACTCCTGGGACCTCATGATATCTAAGTCTCCTATTCCTCCACCATCTTGCTCCTAGTAGCCTTTATTTTGTTTTTAATGTGATCATTCCACGGATATTTAGGAACTGAGTTTATTATCTCTTTTCAGGGCATAGAGTGTTTTTTAAAACAATTATAACATATATATCTATCTTATCAGGTATGCTTTGTTTTTCTAAACTCTTACTTCTCTTTGTTCACTTGTACTTTCATAATTTGGGAGAGATAAATTAAAATCTACTACCATTAACATATTTTTTCTTATAGTGCCTTATACTTTTGCTTAATGCAAGTTGATGTTTGGTTATGAGGTGCATAGGTACTCATTATTATAGCTATTCATCGTGATTGTATCTTTTATTATGACAAAATAGTCTCTTGTATTTGTTGAATATCAACCTTGAATCCAACTGTGTCTATTAAAATCATGACCCTTTCTTTGTTTTTGTTTACTTTTGTCTGGCATAGTTTTGTTCATTATTTTACTTCCAGCCTTTTTGAATCACTTTTAAATTTTTTCTTTTATCTCTCAGCATATTGTTGAGTCCAGTTACATTTTTTCATTCCTGTTTTTTTTAAATAAGTGAGTTTCCTTATCCAATGTATTTGTTAGTTCTGTTCTTTGTTTTATGTTTCACTCTGTTTCTAAAGCTTAAAATATTCAGAAATAGTCTACCTTTGCTTCCTAAGTGTTTGTTTTGGTAATTTGAACGTTTTGCTTTAAAAGGAAATCTTGTTACTTTTTAACTTAAAATTTTATTAAATACTCAATATGTTTCTTTAAGAAATGTCTTGACTCTGTACTACAAGCAATGACAAAATGTGTGGATTTTTACTTCCTCTGACTACTTTTTTAAAAAGTTTTATTTATTTATTTGTCAGAGAAATACAGAGAGAGCACAAGTGGGGGAAGCTGCAAGCAGAAGGAGAAGCTACAAGCAGAGGGAGAATCAGGCTCCCCAATATGGGACTTGAACCCAGGACTCTGGGATCATGACCTGAGCTGAAAGCAGCCACTCAACTGACTGAGCCACCCAGACGTCCCACGTGTGACTAATTTTACCCAACCATTTGGTTTTAGTTGTTCACATTCTTTTTCTAAGTTTTAAGTGTACTATGTGTTACCTGACTAATTCATTTGAAATAACTTTTTTTGGCTTTCATCATCATAATACCATAATACTAATACTTACTTTAGTCTTAGTCCTATAACTACAGACAATGCTCCACTGTCAGTTATTTCTACTGGAAATTCTTTTTTCTTTTAAGGTTTTATTTTTTTATCTGAGAGACAGAGAGAACACAAGCCAGGTAGAGGTGCAGAGGGAGAAGCAGACTTTCTTCTAAGAAGGGAGACTGGGGGCACCGGGTGGCCCAGTCATTAAATGTCTGCCTTTGGCTTGGGTCATGATCCCAGAGTCATGGGATCGAGCCCTGCATCAGGCTCCCTGCTTTGTGGGGAGCTTCTTCCTCTCCCACTCCCCTTGCTTGTGTTTCCTCCATAGTTGTGCTTCTCTCTGTCAAATAAATAAATAAACTCTTAAAAAAAAAAAGAAAGGAGCCTTATGTGGGACCTGATCCCAGGACCTGAGATCATGACCTGAAGCAAAGGCAGATGCCTAATCGAGTGAGTCATCCAGGTGCCCCTGGAAATTCTTTATTCATCTCTCAGTTGGCTGCAGTTTGTTCTCTAATAGCATCTTTATAGCATCTAATAGCACTTTAAAAAATTGATTCATTTCTCTTATTTTGAGGCAGACACCAAACACTGATGGTAAATCTCCTTTGTCTTCAAAGTCAGCCATATTCTCTTAATTCTTTTTTTTCCCCTTTGGCATCCCCCCTCCCTGTTTTTCTTATTCCTGTCTTCTGTGTCCCCTACTGTGTTTCCAGCAGTGTCTTATTGTCTCAAGACAATTTTTCATTTCCATGGTGGTTTATTTTCTTTTCTTACTTCTTTCTTAAGATTTGTCAGGATATTTTCATATTTTTTTCTGCTATCTTAACAACTTTTCTAAACTCTTGTGTCTTTGGTTTGAATTCTTATTGTATAAATGTCTTTATTACTTCTTTAAGATTTTTTTTTTTTGATGCCATAGAGTGTTTTGGTCACAATATTCATTGGCTCCTTGGCCATATTTATCTGGTGGCTGAGCTTCATGTGTGATTCTCCCCATCCCTTCTTTTTAAAATGCAGTTACTTTAGGATACATCAGTGGTTTTATCTATTGATAATATTTGAATGAGGAAGGTTCATCTTGGACCAGCTGTTTGCAGGAGATTTGTGCTATGGAGGGGTCAGGGCTATATTCCAGAGCTACAGTCTTGCATAGATGATGTATTTGGAAGATTACTCACTTAAAACCACCTCCTCTGTTTATTCTCTGTCAGGGAAATTTTCTAATAAATTATTATGGGCTTTGCACTTCAAAATTGTCCACTTCGTTTAGAGAAATATACTCCCTTACATGTGTCTGAGATATTTTCCTGCAGTTATTTTCTTCTTCCCATTCTCCTGTTTGATCTCCAGAGAATATGATAGTTAGAAGAAGTAAAATGGAGTAGTTACTGGAGATTAGGCCCTAGGGTCAGACTGCCAGAACGTGATTCCTGACTCCTTTATTAACTAGCAGTGTGAACTTGGACAAGTCACTTAGCTTTTCTGTGCCTTATTTTCCTCATTGTGAAAGAAGGCATACAAGTATTGGTCTTATAGGGTTGATATGGGTATAAAATGCATTAATACATGTAAGGTGCTTAAAGAAGGCCAGACAGAAAGGAAGGGGCCAACTTTGTTGCCATTTAAATATGGAACTATAGAATGGATGGTTTCCTTTTCTGCTTTAGATTTCTTCATGCTTCTTCATGTTCTGCAGTGTTTTGAGAACATTCCTATTTTGAATGAGAAGCAATTTGGACATTCTTCTCTAACCTGTCGAGACTGGCAATCTCCAGCTGTGTTGCTAAGCAGAACCTGAGGATGGTTGTGAAGTTGTGTGTTAAAGAGAGCCACTCATTCTCAAATGATTTTATATCTCTTTAGAAGTGCAAGTCTCTTTCTCTTACACTCATCAGCTTCCTCTCTGACACTCTCTACTAGAGTTTACTTCCTTATTAACACAGACACAAAGTATGATTAATAGGTTTTATTTAATAGTAAAGAAACATAATTTTTTTAAATCTGAGTATTCAAAACATAAATTTTGAGACACATATTCTCACAGAGAACATGGATATACATTAAAGGTTAAGAGTAGTAATCTCTTGGTATAGGAACATGGTATTTTAATTTTAATTTTGCTTGTTTATATTTTCCAATGTTCTATAGCACACATAAAATTTTTTTATAATAAGAGAATACTGTGGATGTACTCAAAATCATGATAGTTGTAACATTATTGTCCTGGTCACATAAAATTTTTATTTAATTTGAACTTAATCCCAAGAGATAGAAACATAAAAATTCTTTAGTCTGGAGGCAGAATACAACAAAATTGAATTTTTAACAAAGCCTCATTTTTTTTTCTCTTAAATTAGTTAAATATAGATAGCTGGAATGAAAATGACAAGTATTTTTGTCATTTTGTAACATTATCAAATAAATTTTTTTCCCTGTATTGACATTAATACTTCAAACATTTATATATTGGAACTTTGTCTTTATTGGGTAGTGTATAATAAATGAGAAGTTCCTGATAAATATCTTATCTAAGGAGGAAGGGGGCTGAAAATAGACTTTGTAAGGACAGGCTTCACAGTGGAGGTAGAGGAGATTATGACAGGGTCTTGATTGCTAGGGTTTTAGATAGACATCTTTCTTTTTTTCTTTTAAAGATTTCATTTATTTATTTGACAGAGAGAAACACAGCAAGAGAGGGAACAGAAGCAGGGGGAGTGAGAGAGGGAGAAGCAGGCTTCCTGCCAAGCAAGGATCCCAATGCGGGGCTTGATCCTGGGATCCCAGGATCATGACCTGAGCCAAAAACAGACGCTTAACAACTGAGCCACCAAGGTGCCCCAACAGACATCTTTCTTAAAGGCAATGGTGAATCATTGGAAATTGTTAATTGAAGGAGATTACACTATCAAAACACACTAAGCATACTTTTCCTCTGTAATTATTTGGTTTTGATAGTGAACTACCTTTGTAACATGGTTAATATTAAGAAATGAAATATGTGAGACTGAATTGACAGTAACCAGCTCAGTGGGCTTAGATAAACATGATCCTGAAAATAAGCAAGTTTGAGGACTCTGATACTGCATCTGGATTCAAACTCACCACTTTTTAAAATAGAGATGATGGCCATTCTAATCAACTACATTGATTTGTCTAATTTTATGCTTTGGGACAAGTTACCTAATCTCTGAGTTTCAGTTTCTTCATCTTTAAAATGTGGAAGTAATGTTTATTGCACAGGGTTGTTGAGTTGAGGGAATGTCTATAAACAACACAATGCTCACAACATACAATAAGTACTTAATGAATTAAAAATAATTTCAAACCAAAAAGTCCAAAACCAAAGAAACTAAGGAGTAGGTTTTATAAAAAAGAGAAAGTTAAGGGCACCTGGGTGGCTCAGTTGGTTAAGCGACTGCCTTTGGCTCAGGTCATGATCCCAGAGACCTGGGATTGAGCCCCACATCGGGCTCCCTGCTCAGGGGGAACATGCTTCTCCCTCTCTCACTCGCCCTGCTTGTGTTCCCTCTCTCGCTGTGTTTCTCTCTGTCAAATAAATAAATAAAATATTTTAAAAAAAGAGAAAGTTAACTGAAAGAAGTTATACGTACCAGAAATACTTGTACTTAAAAAAAAAATTATTGATTTTTTTGAAAGAGAGAGAGAAAAAGAGAGAGAGAGAGAGAGAGAGAGAGAGCACAAAAGGGGTGAGGGCCAGAGGGAGAATCAGACTCTCTGCTGAGCAAACAGCCTTATGCTAGACTCGATCCTGGGACTCCAGGATCATGACCTGAGCTGAAGTCAGTCACTTAACCGACTGAACAACTGAGAAGACATCCCAGCACCTGTACTTAATATACACTTATAATTATACAAAAATAATTCCTGTGCCCACCTCCCCTCTTCAGACTGTGAGATTTTTAAGGGCAGGTAGAATGCATTTATTTTTATTTCTTTTTTATTTAAATTTTAGTTAACATATGGTGCAGTATTGATTTCAGGAATAGAATTCAGTGATTCATCACTTACATACAACACCCAGTGCTCATCACAACAATGACTGCCCTCTTTAATGCCCATCATTAGCCCACCTAGCCCATTTCCAAGCCACCTTCCTCCATCAACCCTCAGTTTGTTGGTTTGTTCTCTATTAGACTCTCTTATGGTTCTTTTCCCTTTCTCTTTTTTTCTTTTCCCTCTTCCCATATGTTCATCTTTTTTCTTTGTAAAATTCCACATATGAGTGAGATCATATGGTATCTGTCTTTCTCAGACTGACTTATTTCACTTAACATAATACACTCTGCTCCATCCATGTTGTTGCAAATGGCAAGATCTCATTCTTTTGGATGGCTGAGTAATATTCCATTGTGTATGTATGTATGTACATGTATATACATATATGCATATATATACATCACATCTTTATTCATTCATCAGCTGATGGATATTTGGATTCTCTCCATAGCTCAGGAGAATGAATTTCTTTTTATATACTCATACTAGGATGGTTGCCAGCACGTGGTACATAATCAGTATTTGTTGCACTGAACTGAACTCAACCACCATTATTTATTCCCCTCTGTTTGCTACGATACTGTGAGAACATGGTTGAATAAATATCTCTCAACTTTGGAGTGTGTTTGTGATTTTCTGACTCAGAATAGGAGTATGTGATGTATGCAATATTCAACTGCAGGGAGGGCTCTGGGAAAACCTCAAAGACATGTCATCTGAAAACGAGGGCAGGATGGCACTGAGGCTGCTCTACAGACAGGCATGCTATGTATTAAGATGCTCTGGATCGAGAAAACAAAAATGGTGTAGAATATGAATCTTAGCTAGAAAAATCCCAGACAGACATTCTGTTTCAGGCAAGTCCTCCAGGGTGAGGAACAGCAAAGATTTTCTTTCTTTCTTCTTTTTAGGTGTGTTTGGTGTTAAGGATACAAAGTGAATGTTTCAGTCTCTGTCCCATGAGCTGTTTGAGTGTGACAGTCAGGATGTGGAATTCACTTGCAGTGTTCTATCTAGCTTTTGTCAAAATAACCCTTAAAGTTTTGCTTTCTTAAAAAAAATTTTTTTTAAACTCCTTTCTTCTTCTCCCGAGCATCATTGCACATCTGGCTCTTTCGCATCATGGCTCATCCACATTGCAAAATTCATGAACAGTTGTCATGGTGGTCATTTCAGGATGGGGGGGGGTTATTGGTGAATTTAATTTCTTTTCTTTGTGCCTTTCTATCATCTCCAAGTTCTATGCAATAAATGATCATTACCTTTGCAATTAAAGAAGTCATTTTAAAAAAGGTAATTAACTTGCTCTGAAAATCCTGATTATCTTCCTGTAAATATCTCAACTCTTATATTGTAACATCTCAGCACAGAAAACCCACTCCCATCTCCTGAGACATTAATGTGTTCTCTCTTGCAGTATTTTTGGGAGTCAGTATCTCTTCAGGGAGTACAAGATGAGGAGTTACCCAAGGCCTGGCATAATTTATGCTCAGTGAGATCACTGCTCCATCTGAGGGCTCTTTACAGTCCAGAATGTTGAGAGCAGCAGTACTTACTCCAAATGCCACATGAATCTGTGGACTATGACCCAGTAATCACATTTCCTGAGAGGGGCTGCTAGATATTTTATGAGAAGCCAGTTGGTATTAATTAATATTACTATTTTCTTGTCAGTTGCTTTTGACACTTTATAAAATTATTCATTAGCTAACTAGCTCTTTCTCCAGTTCTCTTTACTGTGTTTGCATTAATTTAATTTGGAATTGTTACAACCATTGCCACATTTTTCACAGTGCTAAGTCTTTATCAATAAACCCAGGGACTTATAAAGTTCAAGACAGAAGAATGTTAGAAGTATGTTAAACTATATTTAATATATCTTCTGTGTGAAACAGATACTGATTGTTTCCAAACCCAGATTTCTCTTGTCACCCAGTTCCTCTTAAACCTGTAGGCACCCATGTACCTTAAGATGGAATACTAAAGTTTTTAAAAATGGGTGGTGATAGGGTGAGATTTATTTTGAGTAAAGGCAAGTTCAGATAAAAGTTACTTTCCTTAGCAATTACCATTTTCTCCCCTTCTCATGGCTACTCAGATATTTACAGTGAAACATTTTCAGACTTCAATCCATATTACATAGAGAAGTTATAGACTCACCTTCTCATATGCATGGTCCTGGTATAGACTTGAACAATCTGCAATCATTTAGGCTCTTGGAAAGCCTAAATGATTGAATACCCTGGTAAATATCTGGATAGTGAACAGATTAGATACATTGGTAAATGTATTAACTTATTCTGCTTCTCTTACACGGAGATCATGATCAATGAGAACAGTGTTGTGATGGGTGATAATTTTTCCAAACTGACATTTGCACATAATAGATTTGTATAGGGTGGATTAGAGAGTAGTAAGTAGTGAGAAGACAGTGTGAAATTGCAGAATTGTCTCTGTGTGTGAGGACGGAGAGACTTGGTAGACTTTTAGAACTCTCTTTGTAGAGTTGAATCAGACACTTCTTTAATGTTCATTTCAGTTCTGTGATTTCATTAAAGCTACTATAAGAAATTTAAATATCTACATGTAAGACATCCCAAAACGCTAAATTTAATTAAAATTCTGGGGATGAAATGTACAGAACTGTGGTTAAAGTTAACAATATTGTATCATATATTAGAGTTATAAGAGAGCATATCTTAAAAATTCTAATAAGAAAAAAATCATAACTATGTGAAGTGATGGATGTTAACTAAGTTTATTGTGGTAATCGTTTTGCAATATATACATTTATCAAGTCATTGTATACCTATACAATGTTATATGTCAATTATATCTCAATAAAGTTGAAAAAAATAGCAAAAAACCAAAGATATCTGAAAATAGATCATTAAATCTCACAGGACCCTGAAGGGTGGGTATACTAAGCCACAGAACAGGAGACTGAGGGGCAGGGTAACAAATACCCAAAGGTCGTGGAACTGAGACTTGAGTCCCTTGTGTCTTGACTCCAAAGTGTTCTTTCCACTGCTCTGACAAGTCCTGGAGATCATGTAGCATGGTGACTATATTAGTACTGTATTGCATATTTGAAAATTGCTAAGAGAGTTAATCTTAAAAGTTCTCATCATAAGAAAAAAATTGTAGCTATGTGAGTTGATGGATGCTACTTAAACTTATTTTGGTAATCATTTCACAATATATACACATATTGAATCATTATGTTATAGACCTGAAATTAATATGTCAATATACCTCAATAAGAAGAGTTTAGGATACTGAGTGAAGGGGAGACAGGGCCATGGGGTTGGTGAAAAGAGGCTTTGAAGGCAGGCAGCCTCAACCTATTTGGAAATGTCTTCCTTTTTAGCAGGTAGGTCTACGCTGCCAAGCTTTGTGGAAACTGAGAGGCTGCTGTTTGAGCTGGGGTAAGGAAACTAATAAGGAATTGGAATGATGTGCTGACAAGGCACCTGCATGAGTCGGTTGCACTACAGTTCTTTCCTGTTGCACCTGTTGCCTCTGGCAAGCCTCTGACTTTCTGGGCCTCAGTTTCCTTATCTGTCAAAGGAAGGTAGAGGACCAAACAATCTCTAAAGACCTCTCTGTAAACAGTCTCTGTTTACAGGTACTGATGTATCCTCATCCTGAAGAGCAAGAGAATCATCAATCCATTGCAAATTGAACTGGTTGTTAAAAGCTCTTCAATCTTATTTTGGTTTCAGAATATGTAACACTGTATTGTTTTGGTAATATTTTCTTCCTCTCAGGGCAGATATAGTATACGATGAAAATGAAAAGAAGCCTGTGAATAGAAGTGAGAAGAGTTGGGACAGTGAATCAGGTGGCAGAATATCTGGAAGCTTCTTGCAGACACAGATGGTTGATGTAAACTGTTCTGGCAGGGAATTTCTGCCAGACATCCTTTGGAGTTTATTACTAAATGTGGGATCAGTAAACTTTCAAAAACATACTGTGCATGTAAAATCATTTAAAATAACGGCAAGTGCAAAATCCTTTTGTTTCAGCAATATCTAATCCTTTCTTTCTGCTTTATAAATAATTTAGATTAAAACCCCAGCTTTGGCATTGAGCAATTTTATTTTCTTTTATAAAATTTTATCCTTTCTAAAATTGTTGAGTGGTTCATTAGGAAAAGTTGAAGTTCTGATGGTGTGGTGGCCCCTGCTCCCAGGATATGTCTCATTTCACTTCATATTTTTTAAAGACAAAAATACTGTAAAGGACAATTAAGAAATACAAAATTCATGTGCGACAGTGGAATAAAATGAAAGAATATTGCACCACAGTGTGTGGTCTGAGTAAAAAGTATTAAAGCTGAACCAGCTGCTAAACTCAGTGCTCAAGTGTACAGTTAATCTTATGATATAGGAAACAACTGTAATTAGGAAATTGTTATATTTAAAAATGTAAGTCTATATAGTAAAACCAGACAACCTTGCGAGTGCAAGGAGGGATTTTTTGGAACATTCAAAATGTTTCTGTGCAAGAAACGTCAGCTGCAGAAAATTTTAATTGACTATATGCTGTTTTTCCTCTGTATATAATAGCTAATATTTATAACTTATAAACATATTCACATGTTATCTAGTTTGATTTGTATGTATTCTCCTAAAGTATGTGAAAGGTATTACTGCACTAATAGCTTTATTTTAGAGATGAAAAGTTGGGCTTTAGATAGGCTAATCACTTGTCCAAGTTAACACAAATTGTAAGCAACATAGTTGGAATTCAAATCTAGTTTCTACTGAACAAGTCTCTGCCAGCAGCATATGGAAGTTTCATAGGAGAGCATGTAGGAGTGCTCATTTTATCTTGAAATGAGTTGTAGGCTCTGATACAATTTTGATCTTCCAAACATTTTGTCCACACCTATACTCGTTTTTGAATTCTAAATGTGATGAAGGTAAAGGACATAGGCTGTTTCCTTTATTCAACATGGACAAAGGAGCTCCCCCCATCAACTTTTATATATAATTTTGTAAAGAAAAACAAGCTAATGGAATATAGGATGGTTTGAAGAGACTGTTAGGTCATTGAGCCCAAACTCCCCTCTGCAAGAATATGGTCCATAAGTCTTAGCAAATATTTGTCTATTTCACTATTTAAAAAAAACAATTGATCTTTTGTGGGACAGAAGTAATTGTTATTGACTTCTTTCTCAAAGTAAACCCAACATTGTCTTTTGGTACCTTCCTTTTATTGGTAATAGTTTCACTTGCTAGAGACACTCAGGATTAGTCTATATTCTTATTCTCATGAAACTATTTCCTGGTTTGTTCTACCCTTCCTCCAGACCTCTTTGGTTATTCTTTATGGTACAGTTTCTAGATCATTCCACTTTCTGGTTCCTTTTCTTCATCGTGTTTGTTAATGTGTCCCTTAAATGCAGAAGCCAGAGTTGAACAGAGTGATGTAGATGTAATCAGATTCAGTAGAGGCACTACTGACACTCTTGTTCTAGACACAATAATCGTATTGATTCTGCTAAAGACTGCATCTGATATGCTAGTGCCTTGTCAGAAGACTGGGTTATAGTAATGTTGCAATTAACAAAAGGTCATAATTTTTTTTTTGCCCCACACAATTGCTATTTTGTCAGGTCTTCCACATTCTGAGCCTCAAACCAGTTTTCATTTTGATCCTTGGTGCAATATTTCATATTGATTCCTATTAAATTTTATCATGCTCATGCAAGCCATTAATTCAGTGTTTTAAAGTATTCTTGATTTATTAAATTTTCTCAAATTTATATTCTTGGCAGAGTTTGTTGAGTGTAATGTTCTTTCTTTTTAAAAAATATTTTACTTATTTATTTGACAGCGAGAAACACAGCCAGAGAGGGAACACAAGCAGGGGGAGAGAGAGAGGGAGAAGCAGGCTTCCCCCTGAGCAGGGAGCCCGATGTGGGACTCGATCCCGGGGCCCCGGGATTGTGACCTGAGCCGAACGCAGTCACTTAACCAACTGAGTTAAGTGGTTACCCCGAGTGTAATATTCTATAAACTGCAACCAGGGGCTCCTTCAATATGAAAAAATATATATTAATATTCTTTAAGCACACTGTTCAACCAAGTACAATGCAGTCAGAATGATCACACTACTACCTAACCCCTCATGATCATCTTTGGGCCTTGGTTCCTTTTATAATCCCTTATATAGCATAGGTCCCTGACAAAGTTCAGTTGAGCTGATTTGAATGCATGTATCTCTTTATGACTATTTAGCATTTTGAGTCTTTGGCTCTCTGCAAACAAAATCTTGTGTACACTTCTGAGGACAGCTCATATCATTCCTCCTTCAGAAAGGTTTTCTCTACTAACTCCAAGCTACATTAAATCTTTTTTAAGTCCTGTAGCATAAGTTGCTTGTATCACACATCTGAGCATTTAATTATGGCTCCTTTGCACTGTTATCTAAAGGTTTATGAGTGTAGGAGTGTGTTTGCAATGTATGTTTGCAGAGTGACAACTATTTTCTTTTTTTTTCTGTAGAATATTCTCTACCATTTCTGCCTCTTCTCATTATATATCATCAGTAATAAGACCCCACTTTGGTCATATTTTATTGGTTCAGGGTTGCTAACTTGACCCAAGATGGACAAGAACCCTTACCCGGAAATTTTGGAAATTAAGGAAGAGGTGGCTATCTCTCTTTCAGAGACTTAAAATGAAAAGCTGGGAAGTTGTCCACAGCTGTGGCCATGTAGGCAGAAGACACGAGTAAAATCAACTGAAGAGTAGGAGAGAGACAGAGAGAGGCAGAGACAGAGAGAGAGGCAGAGACAGAGAGATGGAGCATCTTTATAGGGAAAAGTGGACACTACAACCTCTGATGGAATTTGAATTCCTAGACCAAATGTTCCTAAGACCTGGCCACATTCCTCAGCCCGGGACCCATAAAATATTCAGTAAATTCTCCTTTCCTAAACTAGTTCAAATTGTATCACTTAAGTATTTTAAAATAGTAATTTTAGAATTGTCCAATGGAAACTCAAATGGTAGAGAGAAACCCTAGGCTGTGAGATGAATGACAGGGTCTTCCTGTGATTGAATTTAGCACTGTATATGGATTTTGCATGGCTCACATAGTATTTACAAAAATTAAATTAGTATTCAGAAACTTAAAAGTTATAAAGATTTCTACCACATTGGATTTCTGGTTTCTTTTGAAAAGGCTGAAAACCTAGGAGCCCTGGGATAGCATTAGATTTGGCAAAGAGATTGGAGCTGGAGATGAGTTGTCCCCTTTAGAAAGAGAGGCACTCCTTGTTTGTTCTCATGCTCACCATCCCATACTTACTAGGAGATGAGGCCGAAATCAGTCACTGTTTCACATCCCCAACACAGGCGTACATATATATATGAAAGCAAGTTTTCTTAACAGTAGCTTTAAGAATGCTGATAAAAATTTGGGGGCACCACATTGGGCATGGAGCCTACTTAAAAAAACAATAGAGAAATTTCGGAAATGAAAGATTGACAAAACTCTATGTTTAAAATTTTTTTCTTTGTGAAAAAAACCCCTATTACTATATTTGCATTCCTTTCATCACTATTTGACCTGCCTTGCACACATCTGTACATGAGCCTGGAGAGAAAACTTCTTTAGTAGGACAGAGAAAAAGATAGGGCCTACCTATGGAAATGGCCAATGAAATTACCTGTGGACAAGGAATGTCCAATGAATTGCTAGAGAAATTGGTAATTAACATATAGTTTAAACTTGTTTACAACTTTACCCTCCATTATTCTTAGCCTTCAGTAAATATATGTGATATGTAATGACTTTAGGTTAAGGGTGTTTGGTGAAATAAAGGTGAAGGGAGTTCTAGTCTGGAATAGCAGCATGTAAGTAGAGATCTACAGTGAGTTGAGAACAATGGTTAAGAAACCAGGTGGTAGTGAGGAGGACTGATTCAGCCACAGGCATGAGAAAAAAATGTCCAGAATGTTCTAGATAAAGGTAATAAGATTATCTATTATGTGGTATGGGTGATGCAACTATATTAATAGAATCATTTTATTTGACCTTAAATGCAATCACTTGAATTGTTAGTGCATTAATTTTTACTGACCTCTGGTCTTGGTTTAATGTTGTCTCTCGGGTTTTGCCCTAACAGTTACCAACACTTTATATACGTCTTATATTCAGATTCCTGAAAAAGGTCTGATTAAGTGGGTCAATTTCTATCTAGGACAAAACATCTCTAGTGATGAGAGGTCTTCTGCCAGATCCTCATATAAGGTGCAGACAAGCCAGCAGATGGCAGTTATAGGATTTGATGTGGCCCAGGAGGTAGGTTCTCCCTGGCAGGTTTTCCAAGAGTATAGTAAACTGAACCCTAAATATGGCACAGCAATATACCTCTGCTCATTTTACTTGACCTTGTGAAATTTACTGTGTAGGCTTTTGTCTACATAAATTATTTTTTTGGAAGTAAGTAGAAGAATACAATTAATAAATTTTTAAAATCTAAGGTAATTACTTCAGTGTCTATTTTGACTTTCATAAACTCAAGCATGATAATCACAACTCTAAGATTATTACTTTCTTTTTTTAAAAAATATTTTATTTATTTATTTGACAGAGAGAGAGAGAGAGAGAGAGATCACAAGCAGGCAGAGAGGCAGGCAGAGAGAGAGGAGGAAGCAGGCTCCCCACTGAGCAGAGAGCCTGATGCGGGCCTCGATCCCAGGACCTGAGCCGAAGGCAGAGGCTTTAACCCACCGAGCCACCCAGGTGCCCAAGATTATTACCTTCACTTCATTCAATATTTCTTCAGTTTTGGTCAGTTTGGAGACAAATATATTCACAATACAGTTTACTGAAAAACTAAAATTTTTTGTGCCCAAGCATTTTCATGTTTTATTTGATATACTTAACCTTCATTTTAGCATGTAACAATCTTATCAGAAAAGACCACTTAAGTACTCCAATATTTAATTTGTAAAGTATCTGGAAAGAAAGTTTCAGGAACATTTTGTTTGAAGAAGAACTAATCAGCATGTCAGCCACAGTATAAAAATATATAATGCTTTTAGTCCCCTTAATGTAAGAACTGACCTCACAATTTCTGTTCATTAGAGTACAGTTTAGAGAATGTTTACTGTAGGAAGCAATCACCAAGCCATATTCTAACATTTTTGCTTTAAGCGAGTAATGAAATGTGAAGCAATGTTGCATTAACAACTCAGGCACTTCATTGTTTTGAAGCACTGTTCTGTGTGTAATGATAGTACATTTAGTTCCACCTCACCACCCACCTAGTGTTTATCAATAACATTGACTAGAAATGCCTGCCCACCAAGTGCAAAATCAAATATTTGTAAGTCAAGTTGAGTGATAAACTATATTTCCCAACTTAATGTGACATTTTGAAGCTGGTATGTGATACTTTCCCCTTGTTCCCTGAAATGCCAATTTAGCAACCAACAATCCTATTACGTAGCATTCACACGTATGAATGTGAATGAACACATTCACACAGTGTTATCATCTTTCTAGAAAAGAATATAGAAACTGGCCATGGATGAGCTTTAATAGTGTTAGATAGGTACTTGAGGAAGCACAGGTAAAATTACTATCAAGGAAACTACTAGATTGGAGCCAGAGTAGCAGCTAGGAAAAATGTGCTGCCTAATATTGTAAAACAAAGTGTCCAAGGACACAATAATTTCCTTGTATTCATTAGCTAAATTCTATATAGAAATGTAGACTTTCTGGGAATTTTGAAAATGTAATGAAACCATGGAGTGGGAAGAGAAAGCCCTGGCAATTTTTGGTGGGAATGGGTAGGGGTGATTTAGGATGGAATATGGATTTCAATGTACACATAATTTGTTGGCTTAGATTTCTTCATAATTCTTCACAGATCTTGTCATTGTGTTTGTTTATTATATACGACTTGAGATAGCTTCAATAATTATTATCACATTAAATCTAGAAGGATAATTTGAGGCAATAATATAAAAAAGGTTGTTTACTTTTAAATGTTTTAAAGATTAAAAAATGGATCAGAAACTTATGATGGTCAAAAAAAGTAGAATATTTTGGCTTTTGATAGCTTTCAGAAACTAGGCCACCATTTGAATGAAGAAAAAAAATCACCAATATTATAGGACAAAAGAAAGGTCAATTAAAATTCTTGGATTTAGAGAATTTGTTTTAAGAAAAGAACCCCAGAAAGATAAGAACCATGCCCACTTCTCATCCCCCAATCCATAAACTGCATTTAATATATTTTTTGCCATATGGGATTGGGTCTACTCAGTTCCCTCCCTCCCACACTCCCCAAATTGTTTATTGTACAGAAGTGAAGTGACACATTTTCTAGCTAATGATTGGTGTTTGCTTTTTATTTGACATTGATGTATGTGAACATATTTTATATATTGCATGAGAGAATAATGAGAAACTGCTTAGTAAGAGAAATAAGTCTGAAGCTGTGACACCTTTTGGTACGATGGACGTCCTTGTTAGCAAATCCATCTGCACTCCTAGCTCAAACCTTAAAGATAATCAGATTACTAAAATATTTGAGAAAGGTTTCTAACATCACATTTTGTAACCCACTTAAATGTTGGCTCTTTTTTAAAAAAGAGTATTGTAGCAAACAGAACTACTGCTCATTTTGCTCAATCTCCCCATTTGTGTCTGCCCATTTTCTTTTCTCTATAAACTCTTTTAGTTATGGAATGATTATTTGAAATTTTACCTCCTATACCAAGACTTCTAGGTTTTGGCATGGTATCCTGGATACAAAATCATATCTGGATACATATCTGAAGACATTAATGATGGTGATTGTGCAATAAATTCTCAAAGAAATTGAGTAGTTTCATGTATCAGTGGTTTCTGGTTTTTTTTTTTTTTCATGTTCAGCTACAGATATCAAAAACACAGAGTAAAGAGTAAGCTCTGTCAATTTTGTAGGTGAGTAGACCTGGGTTCTAGTCTTTATTAAGCTTCTATTCTAATTCAGTGCACAGGCTAGTCCTAACCTCTTTGAGCTTGTTACTCTATTAGTAAAATAAAAAGAATTTGTTTGCTGGATCCCTGTGACCTCATCTAAAATTGTATGATTTTATTTAAGAGGAAAGAATCCTGGCCTTTTTTGATATCAGTCTTTCTTTTCCTTTGGGGTAGATTCTTTTTGCTTTCAGGCTACACAAAAGCTACAAGAGGTGCAGTGTTTGGACTATTCTGTGGGATGGTAGGTTGGTCTAGCTAAGGTGCCCAAGTGGGAGGCCCTCAGAATTTGGGGAGACAGCATGAGATCTACTGGGAATCTGTGGGTGGGTAAGGAGGAAAAAGGAGATGGAAACCCCTGAGGATACATTTTATTTGGTTCACAATTTTATACAGGGCTCTGTGTGGGTGTTTTCTACGAGAGAGAAATTTAAAGGAGTAGAATAATGGTACCATAGAAATATAGTGATGCCGCTTCCTTTTATCATACTCAATAAAAAACTTTTTAGCCACCAGTTTTGTGCTGAATAACATGGGGCCAGAGGCAAAATGAAAATCAGTAATACTAATCCTATCTTTATTTAGAATTTTAATATATTGTTTATCATGGACATTTTTACATTAAATTGTATTTTTTGAGAACATTGCATTAAAACATTATTTATCTTGATTACTGAGATTTCTGGCACCCATTGAGTCTTGTACCCAAGGAGAGTACCTCACCGCTACCACTTAATAACACTTTGTGATTCCTGTCTGCTGCCTAACTAGCAACATGCTAGTTAGGGTTGCTCATGGAGAATGTACCCTCTAGTGGGGTTCTTGCTTTCTGAGAACTTTAATATATCAATCAGTTGAAACCCCTCTGCTTGGGACACATAATGGGCCAAAAAGATGTATAGAGTGCAGTTTTCAAAAATGCCATCTGTGTGGTTCTTTTGGTTGCAATCGTATGCAATTCACATTCCTAGTAACCATTAAATTGTATATTTAGTGGAGTTATTCCTAAAATTTTAAGACAAAAGATTAATGCAGAAGAAATTCTTTCTATTTGCAAAGCAAAACCACACCACTACATGAGACAATCAATCTGCCAGTAGCAGGAAGAGCTGCCTGCAATTGCTCTGGGAAATGACTTGGGGAAACTTGTTAAGGGAGGAAAAGACTGGAAAGTATATCTGCAGGCTGGTGAGGTGGAAGGATATGGGTGTTTAAAGGACCAGAGAACAACTCCCAGCATATATATAGGGTAACCTAATAATAGGCCTTGGACATGCTTCCTTCCACTCAACTAAAATAGCGCTCTCCTACAGCCTTAGCATGGAAAATGGAAAGAATATGGACCAATGAACCAAAAGGAGAAATATGTACTTAATTACACATTACTGTGTAGTAGAAAAAAGTAGAAATAAAACCAAGTGTTAAAATGAGGGCCTTTTTACAGTCCATTTATAAAAGTCTGCAGGACTGTGTGACAAGATGAAAGGTTCTGTTGGCTGGCTCCTTGAGGTACAGGCTAGTTCCTTATTTCTTCCTTTTCCTTTTCTCTATTTGAAACTTAAGAAAAAGTGGCTTGAAAAAAGGAAAAAATTCTTGTAGGATTGTAAAGTGGTACAGCCTCTGTGGAAAACAGTTTGGTGATTCCTCTGAAAGTTAAATAGAATTATATGACCCAGCAATTCTAGTTCTAGGTATAAAACCAAAGGAAATGAAAATAGGTACTCAAATAGATAGTTGCAGGCCAATGTTTATTGTAGAATTATTTATAATCGCCAAAGTGGAAACAACTCAAATATCCATCAGCAGATGAAGGATAAACAAAATGTGATATATTCATACACAGAAATATTCAGATGTAAAACAGGGTGAAATTCTAATATATGATACAGCATGGATGAACCATTAAAAACATTATGCTAAATGAAATAAGCCAGACACAAAAGGATAAATATTGCACGATTCCTTAGATAAATATCTAGAGTAGGCAAATTCATAGACAGAGAGTAGATTAGAGGGTACCAGGGGTTGGGGTAAAGGGGAAATGGGATACTGATTGCTTAATGGGTATAGATTTTTGGGGAGTGATGAGAAAGTTTTGAGGGCACCTGAATGACTCAGTCAATTGAGCATCTGAATCTTGGTTTTGGCTCAAGTCATGATCTCACTGTCATGAGATCAAGCCCCAAGGTGGGCTCCACATTCAGCATGGAGTCTGCTTGGGATTCTCTCTCTCCTTCTCCCTTTGCCCCTCCCTGTGATTGCATTCTCTCTTTCTCTCAGATAAATAAATAAACCTTACAAAAAGCTTTGGAAATAGATATGGTGATGATTGTAAAAAGTTGTGTATTATAATTAATGCCATTGAATTATACACTTAAAATTATACACATTAAAGTGACAAATATTATGTTGTATATATATATATACATTTATATATATATTTAAAGATTTTATTTATTTATTTGACAGACAGAGAGAGATCACAGCCAGGCAGAGAGAGAGGAGGAAGCAGGCTCCCTGCTGAGCAGAGAGCCCAATGTGGGCCTTGATCCCAGGACCCTGAGATCATGACCTGAGCTAAAGGTACAGGTTTTAACCCACTGAGCCACCCAGGTGCCCGTTGTATGTATTATTATAATAAAAATAAAAAAATAAAAAAATGCAAAATAGGAAACTGTGTATTTGTGTGAAAAATAAATATATTTCTGCATATTGATCAAAGTCAATTCCTATATTTGGAAGCCATTTTTAATTGGATTTGACCAACTCAACCTAGTGTTAGCAAACAAGACCAACTTTCCCCAGAAAAAATTTTCAGGAATAAAGGAGGTTCTCCCACAATAAATGTTCTTTGATCCATTAAACAGGTACTTATTAAGAATTAAAGCATACATGTTACCCATTTTGGTTTCTCAGAGCTCTCTCCTCAACTAGGACTAAATTATACTCTGACTGTAATCACTAGGCCTTCTGTTCTTCTTAACAGCTAATCAAAAGCATCATCTCTGAGAAAGGGAGGGACAAGCCCTGACATCCCTCCCACAATTGCCCTGATATTTCAGGGAAATTTTTATTCATGGCGGTAATGGACCAAGGCCTAGGGTTGGGGGAAATATGGTGCTTCATAAACTCTTGCAGATTAGGAATAGCTGGTATCTTTTTGAAATAATTTTCAAACAATTTTGATTTTCGATGTCTGAATACATTAGAATGTGGATTTAGAGCATTTATGCTATAGGTTTTCTGTGATTAAGCTTAAAAACCAGCATGGCAGGTTATAGTTAAAAAAGAAGTAACTTGAATTTGATATGCTTTATATGCAATAAGAATATTTGAGGGCTAGATAAGAAATTCTGTTTATCTTTTTATTAAATCCAGGTTCTCCATATTAACCATTTGTTGGCCTTCTGGGATTATTACAGATATTTGAAAGTACTTACATTCGTTTCATTAGGAATATCTATTCCTCTATTCCACAGTAGACTTTCTAATTGGCAGCCTGTCCAGGTTTCACTCCATTCTCAGCTTCTAGAAGCTGAGGCACAGTTCGTCATGTTTGCCTACCTACTTAATTCACATTTGGAGACTGAAGGAAGTGTCTTTCCTCCGCTGTTGGGAAAATTTTCTTTGAACCATACTTTTATAATTTTCAAAAATTTCCTTGTTATTTTTAGCCCTTGTTATTTTTAGCTTTTTGCCAAATCCCTGTATGTTTTCTCCTCCTCCTCCTCCCTCCTCCTCTTCCTCCTTCTTCTTCTTTTGACCGTTTAATGCTCTTTAAGCTCACAAAGGGCAAAGGGGATTTTATTGCTCAGTGAATCATTTATAAACATGCTACATGCACAGAGTCTCCATCTCACGTGTAAGAACACGCATGGTGCTGTATAGGTGGATGTGTAAGTGCCTGCCTATGTGTGGATGGACAAGCATCTCTGCACTTCCTACGTGGTACAGAAAAAATAGAACCGGGGTGTTCTGTTTGAGGCGGGTGAGATTTATATCCGAGAGACTGTGGTACAGCGCTGACATCCATACTTACATATAAACAATGACTTAATAATGGACCTTTTATAATGACATTTAATTTGGGGAACATTTGAAAATGTCATAAACACATGTATTAATCTCTAGAGTTGTCATTTTCAAAAATTTCAAGTGTTTGCTTGTTTTGAGTGCCTTAGAACTCTTGCTTTTGATGCGACTTTTGGCTGGGTTTGGGACTGATGGTGCGCCTCCAAATCTAGCATGTTCTTCATGACCATGTTTAACTTTGAGGGGTCTTTAGAAACGGTTTTGTGTGCACCCTTGTATCAATACCTTATTTGGCTATTAGAGTTATGCCTCAAAGACGTGGTTGCTGATGCTGAAGGCCCGATATTGCACTCAAGGTGGCACTTTCTGGCTAAAATAGCTATTGAAGGAATGAATGAGTGAATTAATGAGAATATAGTATATAAAATAGTCTGTATGTTGTCACTGGAAGGAGAGTGTAAGATGAAGAAGTCCTCATTAATCCATCACTGAAATGAGGTTTTTGGCATGAGGATGAGATATAGCTGAAATAATAAATAAATGAAAGCAGAATGATAGACAAAAGCAAATCCTTGCATGCCAAATAATGTTCAGGTTGCTAAGAGTCATGCAAGAGGGGTCCAGTAAACCTGTTTTCTGTGGAGCCTGTAGACTTTTTGGCCTTGTCATTGAGTCTGTGCCTGTGCACGTGACTTTAGCCCTCCTCCTGTCAGACACCCACCTGCTCTGGCTGGTTGGTGCCTGTACTTTCGTTGATTTTGTCTGCCTATCATCCTTCCCTACTTCTTCTAATAGCAGCGTAGTTTTTCTTTTGGGGAATGGCCCCTTCCCTGTTGAACGCAGTTTCAGCGAGACTGTCAGGCAAGGTATCCATTTCAACTCCTGACTGTGGGGTGAGCATGAACTGAAGGTCAGGTTCCTTCTCCTTGATTTGCATTTTTCCTGAGTAACACAGGGACAAGTGAATAGGACTAGAACACGTTCCTCATCATAGTGGTGTGATTGTGGTGGTCGAAAAGGAACTGCCTGTTTAACTAAATTCCTAGAGCTGTTGGTATTCTAGCTTTCTCTCAAGAAATCTTTTTTGCCTCCTTTTTCTTCAAGTCTATGAGCAACCTCCTATTATTCTTTCCCCCTTAAGCTAATTGAAATCAGTTTCTGTTGTTTACAATGGACAAAATCTAAGTGCTACAGGTTTTTTATTCCTGAGTCCTGTACCCAGCATGGGCTGTTCTTCCTCTGCCCAGGCTCAGTCTTGGGCAAGGAGGATAGGGGAAGAAGCCTGCCAGAGCTTCCTTGGTGGTGTCACTATTTTCTATTCTGCTTAAAGATGAAATTTAGTTGTCTTGATTTTTTTTTTTTTTTTGGCTGTCCAAGTTTATAGAAGGCAGATGAAATCTTATACTCTGAGCACTTTCCCACTCTGGTGTTTTCTTAGCCTATGGCATCAGGATGTTCAGTGCCCAACCCAATCTCAGTCTCTCCACAGCAATTCGAATGTATATATGCAGCAGGTGACTTGCCTGGTTCTTTTAAGAGAGGAAGGGTTGGCTCACACAGAGAGAGGCACCACCATTCTCTGTGCGCACACATATCCCTCTCCCCTTTTCTCCTCTTTGTCACTCTACCCTAGGAGGGGAAGAGTTGAGTTCATTTGCCAGATAAAAGACAGACACTAGAAAATACAGAAACACTAGCAATTACCGCGTTGAATACACACATATTATTTATTCTGGGAATGCTCATGCTTCCAGTGTGCGGGATCCTCAGAACTACATATGTGTTTTTGTTCAGTGTAATTTCAACAATTGTGTAATATTATAAACATTGATTAAATATCTGTGCTTTCATGAAAGAAGGGTCCTGCTTCTATGCAAATATTAACAAAGTGGTTAAGAAAACACAAGGAAATAACAAAGAAAATATGACTCGTGGGCAGATGGTTTCTGAAATTAAATATTTTTTCTGTAAAGCATTAAAAGCATTAATGCTGATCTTTCTTTTAGAATGTGGGTGTATAATTTAAGGTAAAACACCTTCATTGCACAATGCACAGTTTACTTTGCCAAATACTTATAACTTTTTTCTCTTGAAATATTTCCTCAAATAATTTTTAGTAATTTTTCATGGGGTAGGGGGTGCTATTTATAGGAAGATTCTTATTTGAAGACTAAGAGAAATCTTGATGGCATTTTCCAAGGCAGAATACAATACACATTATTAAAGAATACCTCCTTAAAAAGAAATTCTACAACCTCTCTACCAACCCTTTCTAAAGTTTATTAGCTTCTGTCAGAAAGTTGCTTTTAATCGTGACCTAAATATCTCATGTTGTAATCTAAATCCTTATTTTCCTTTTTCCTAAGATGAAGAACAGCCAGGAACAACATTCTGAGTAAGGATGAAGGCATAAATGTGAAATAACTGGCTGAAATTCTCTGATAATGAATTTTAAAATAGTTTTTCTCATTGACATACTTGCCAATTTTGAAGAATCTCCTTGCCCATTTTATACTTTTACATATCTTTTAAGTAGTGGAGACAGAAGGGAACACACTATGGAACAAAAGTGGAGAATAACTGGACTCACCCTCGGGGCAGGGCTCCTCATTTTGTATCCCATTATTAGAATTGATTTTTCTATCTCAGTGACATATTGATGTTTATAAGTCAATGTGATGACCAAGCTGACTTCTAAAGTGATTTCTACTCTCAACGGATCCGTCCCAGCATGTGAGACCATCTGGCTGGTCACCCACACGATTGGTCAGTAGTGTGGATTTGCCTCATCAGACAGCATGAGGACACAGCTGTGGAGAAGCTTGCTATCCTGTGTCTCTCGTCGAATTAATTGCTTGATGGAAAATCACCACTTTCCTTGCCAAAGCTGTTTTTCATGTGAAGGACTATGAACTGTGTTTCCTTGTTAGAGTTTCAGTTGTTTTTCACATTTTATAAATAAAATATTAATTTCTCTTCCTGAAATGTACTTTAAAAAAAATCATATCCTCTTTTAAAACATTAGATTGGTCTTGATAACTTTCTTAATTTAATAAATACATCTCCGTATGAAAGAACTCTTCTCACCCCCTCTTAGATAGATGTTAACTACACATTTAAGGCCTCTATGCTGTTTATTTTACCAATGAAGCCAAGAGACATGTGAATTTAGGGTTGCCTCTAGTTTTGCTCCCAGAGGTTGACAATGGTCTTTAAGGAAGAAAAATTATCCATCTTCTTGTGTGCTGTGTAATTTTATTCTGTTGACTACAGTCTAGCTCTAGACTATGCTATTCCCACTTTCTATATAAATTTTCATTCTCCCTGATTTTTTGATTAGAATTCCATATGGCACAAGATAAGAATTCTTGCTGAAGTTGGAACGTTGCATTTATTGCTTCCTCTTGACCCACCAGGTCTATTATTCTGCCTTGTTACAAAATTGGGTGAGTCTGATGAGACTTGTTTCTTACAGACCATTATTCTGATGCCTTCAAGGTGTTTGTGAAATTATTGTGCAATGATTTCTTCTAGCAATTTTTAAAAAATATTTTATTTATTTGACAGAGAGAAACACAGCCAGAGAGGGAACACAAGCAGGGGGAGTGAGCCCGATGTGGGACTTGATGCCGGGTCTCCGGGATCATGACCTGAGCCGAAGGCAGTCGCTTAACCAACTGAGTTACCCAGACACCCCTCTTCTAGCAATTTTTTAGCATGGTGCATAGATTTGAAACATCCAGAAGCATTTCCTTTTTCAAATGTAACTACTCTGTTTACCTTCTCCCTGCTTGTTTTAAAACATGAGAATAATGCAAATATATTAAAAAACCCCACACAGACTAATATGGCAAAAATATTATTCTAGCTTAACACACAACACTTTTTAAGGTCCATTCTACTGGTAGGCACATGGATTATTCTTGATATTTTGCTATCATAGATAGCAGTACAAAGAATGTTGCATGCAAATATCTTCAGCTACCTTGTAAGAGTTTCTTTAGGATATAAACCTAGGAAACAGAATATAAACCTAGGAATATAAACCTAGGATATAAACCTAGGAAAACTAGAAACAGAAATGTATGCTCATCTTCTGTCCTTTTAGATATGGTCAAATTTTTCTCAAAGGGCATACCAGTTTGTAACAACCTCTGTTGGTAGTTTATGAGAGTTCATTGTTCCATATTTTTGCCAACAGCTGATACTTTGAATTTATTGTAAAGATGGGAATGAAACAGTCCCACACTGTGGTTATTTATTTATTTGATTTTTTTTAAAAAATTAAAAAAATATTTATTTATCTACTTGAGAAAGGGAAGGGAGGTGCCAAGGGAGAGGGAAAGAGAAACCCAAGCAGAACCCATACTGAGTGTGGAGCTCCATGACCCTGAGATCATGACCTGAACTAAAATCAAGAATCAGAGGCTCAACTGACTGTGTTATCCAGGAACACCCCACACTGTGGTTTTAATTTGCATTTTCCAAATTACTGGTTAAGATGAACATCTTTTCATATCTTCCTTAGTCATTCATATTTCTTCCTCTTTGAAAAGCTTGCCTCCTTATATCCTTTGGCTATTTTTCTATTGAGCTTTTCTTCTCCTTATTTTTCAGAGTTCTTGGTAAATTCTGGATACTATTCATTAGTAGTTATTTTTGTTGTGAATATCTTCTTCTGGTCTGCAGTTTGTCTTTTCTTTTTAAGTTGTCTTTTGCCATGTGCAAGTTTTATTTATTTATTTATTTATTTATTTATTTATTTATTTAAGATTTTTAAAATTTATTTGACAGAGAGAAACACAGCCAGAGAGGGAACACAAGCAGGGGGAGTGAGAGAGGGAGAAGCAGGCTTCCCGCCAAGCAGAGAGCCCAATGTGGGACACGAACCCGGGTCTCCGGGATCATGACCTGAGCTGAAGGCAGTCGATTTATGAACTGAGCCACCCAGGCATCCCAAGTTTTATTTTTAAAATGTAGTTGGTAGTATAAATACTTCGTTTGTTTGTATGTTGACATCTTATTTCAGAAATCATTTTCTACCCTGCAGACATAAACATTATTACCCCTTCTTATAAATGTTTTAATTTTTGTTTTTCAATTGTTTTGCTTTTAAATTGCAAACAACCTTTGTAAATAGTAGCCCAATTTATTTATTTTCTGTTGGGCTAATTTGTCAAGAACCCATTGTCTTAACTATTAGAGTTTTGTAATGAGTGTTGATTACTTATGACTCTGTCAGGTTACCCCAGCTTCTTCTTTGTTTCCAAATTGCCTCAGCCTTATTGTTCTATTGCTTTTCCAAATTTTAGGATCAATTTTTCCAGTTCTACAGAAATCCCTTTGGTATTTCTATTGGAATAACATTAATTTATGCATGAGTTTGAGGAAGATGAAATCTTTATAGCTTGATTCTATCTGTCACCATCACACATTTCTTCTTTTATTTTTGCCATCTTTCCTACCTTTCAGTAAGGTTTTGGAAAATTTCTCCATATAAATGTAACCCAATAAAAATTATTCTATGCATTTTGCTGTTTTTGCTTGTTGTTGTAGATGGGGTTTTTTAAAAATTACTTTCTAATTGTTTCTGGTATATGGGAAGATATAGATTATATATAGTACTTTTTTCACCTCACAATTCTGCTGAACTCTCTTATTATAATTTCTGTATAGATTCTTTTAGAGTTTTCTAGGCTGAAAATCCTGTTATCTGTAAAGTTATGACACCTATGCCTACTCCTTTCCAGGTCCTTAAATCTTTGTTTTATTTTCATTTGCTGATTAGTGAGGACTTCCAGAACATGGCTAAATAGAGCCAGTGATAGAAATATCACTGTCCCATGTTTGACTTTAAAGGGAAAGCTTCAGCTTCCCACTAGTGAGTATAATGATCATACCAAGTTTTGGGTATGTATCCTTTTTGGGTCAGTGAAGTTTTTTTTTTTTTTTTTTAGTAACACTATTTTGCTGAGGTTGGTTTTTTATTTTTTTATTTTTTTCTATCATAGGTAGGATGAATGTTATCTAATGCTTCTTCCCTTTCTACCTGTTTAGATGATCACACACCTTCTCTTCTTAAAACATATTGTGTTTATTTATTTACTGTTTTTAAGTAGGGTCCATGCTCACGAGTTTCATGTTCTACCAACTAAGCCAGCCACATAACTTCTCTTTTAATCTGATAGCCAATTACATAGATGCATTTTTTAAAATTAAATTTAATTTTTTCAGTGTTCCAAGATTCATTGTTTATGCCCCACACCAACTGCTCCATGCAATATGTGCCCTCAGTACCCATCACCAGACTTTCCCATCCCCCACCCCCTTTCCTCCAAGACCCTCAGTTTGTTTATGAGTCCCAAGTCTCATGTTTCGTTTCTCTCCCCGAATTACCCTACTTCCCATTTCCTTTCCTTCTCC
>PITA01021319.1:0-32928 GCA_004023965.1 Spilogale gracilis | reverse complement strand
GGACTGGCTTCTTTCATTTAGTGATATGTATTTAAGGTCTTCCATGTCTTTTTGTGGATTCATAGCTCATTTCTTTTTAGTACTAATATTTTATTGTCTGGATGTACTACAGTTATTTATTCATTCACTACTGAAGGACATGTTGGTTACTTCATGTTTAGGTTTTGTGTAGGCAAAGATTTCAACTAACTGAGGTAAATACCAAAGAGTGTGATTCCTGGATTGTATGATAAGAGCATGTTTAGTTTTGTAAGAAACTGCCAGACTGACTTCCAAAGTGACTGTAACCATTTTGCATTCTGATCAGAGTTCCTGTTACTCTGCATCCTCTCCAGCATTTGCTTTGTCAGAGTTCCAGATTTTGGCCATTCTAATAGTTGTGTAGTAGTATCTTGTTATTTTAATTTGCATTTCCCTAGTGACATAGGATGTTGAGCACGTTTTCGTGTGCCTACCTGCCACCTTTATGTCTTTTTTGGTGAGAAGTCTGTTAAGACATCAGATTATTGGCACACCTGGGTGGCTTAGTCGGTGAAGCATCTGACTCTTGACTTCGGCTTAGGTCATGATCTCGGGACGGGGGTGGCGGCTATCGTTAGATCAAGCCCCATGTGAAGCTCTGTTCTCAGTGTGGAATCTGCTTGGGATTCTCTCTCCCTCTGCCCCTGCTCCTTACATGGGCTCATTCTTTCTCTCTAAATAAACAAACAAATAAATAATAAAATTAATAATATCAGATTATTCATTTTCTAATTGAGAATTTTTTGTAAAGTTTTGGTAACACTGCTTTATCAAGTGTGTCTTTTGCAAATATTGTATCCCATCTGTGGTTTGTCTTATTCTCTTCAAATTGGCTCTTGCAGTGCTCTCTATTCTGTTCTAGCTATCTTTTGTCTTTTTTCCCCCCAATATCATACTGTCTTGGTAATTGCAGTCTTAAAAAGCCTTGAAGTTAGGTAGTGTCACCTAAAAACCTCTTCCCATTTGTTCCAGTACCTCTGCTTCCTTCTTATTTCAGTGGCTTCATACAGTCAATTCTTCTTTATCCTTCTTCTTTATCGCCCTTCTGAAGCTTGTCCTGGCCATCTTTTCTGTCACTTCACTTGGTTTGTTTGATGATCTGTATTTAAATTTGCAGTTAGTCAGTTGCCTTTTTGTTATAATTTACACTTGGCAAGCCTCATCTTTGAACACCTCTCACTCTCATCACAAAGAAGTGTCATCAGAAGTTAGGGAAAGTCAACAAGTCTCCACAGTAATAGCCTGAAGTCCCCATATGTCCCATAGGTTTACACTAGTCACGTTTTCCCATCCATTTCTTGTTTTTGTCTGTCATAGATGGAATGTTCATCTTTCAGTCAACCCTTGAACTGGCTAATTCCTATTTGGGGTAGAGTACAACTAGGCTCAGATCTCGTTTCTCCTACCTCCAAGCACGCTGAGGGCTCTCTGTGTTATGCTACAATCCTATTCACTTCCTTCATACTTTATTTACTATAGTGTGCAAATAGCAGCAATAATTCTGCCAGTTTTCTGAGGACAAGGAAGGTTTCTTATTAGTTTTCATGTCCACTAACAGTTATCCCAGGGGTAGTACACAGCAGGTGTTCAATAATGTATGTGTATTGAGTGCCTGATTTAAAATAGAGCTACTGAAAACTGACCAAATCTAGGGATCTTGGGATGTGAAATCTCCCTCAGATTACTATCTGATACTAATAAAGATAGACAAGTAGCCCAAGCTTTCAGTGACAAACCTGCTGAAGCCTTAGAATAACCTGTCTCATTTCTTCCAAGTAAGCACAATAAGGTGGGACATTTCTTTGTTTCTTTTTCTTTTGTTTGCGTTTCAATTCATTTTGAATTCCTGAGTAGCTTGGAGAAAGTAATTTGAAGTGGGTTATATACTTTTCCATCTATTTTCATACTTTTCATTACATTTCAACCATTTTTTTCTACTTTTATGGAATTAAGATAATTATGCAATTACAAAGCAGAGAATAAAGTAAAACAATATTTATTTTGACGACCTACTATGCCCTAGGCTCTTAGCTAAGCCCTCTGGTTCCGTTAACTCACTTCATTTTCATGATAGCCCTAAGAGAGAGGCAAAATTTTAGATTTAGAACAAAAACAAAACAAAAACCTGCAGCACAACTGTGACACTCTTAGTGTAGGTACTGTCTTCCTTTGTAGAGAAATGTGAGCAATGGCAGTCATATATTTTGCAAATACAGAATTCTTTTAAAGCAATGTAGCTATTCTTTACTATTGTCTGGCTAGAATTACCATAAAATGAGATTTCTCACAAGGTCATTTTATTTTTAGTTTTATCTATTTATGAGAATGGAATTTATTAAAATTTGAACAATTGGGAAACTAGGAGATTGAAAGAATAGAGATAGATGAAAATGGAGAAAAAAGAAAATTTATTTATTTATTTATTTATTTATTTATTTATTTATTTATTTATTTATTTATTTTTAGGGAGAGTAACTAGTTGGTCCTATAACACAATATCTGATACTCAGAGCCTTATTTAGATTTGAAACTTTGGAGGACCAGTGGTATACACACTCAGATCTGTTTGCATGCACACACACACGAGTGAAATATTTTGGGGGAGGGATTAGTAGTCTATCTATCTGTCTATCTATCTATCTATCTATCTACCTACCTATCAACTTATCTGTCCACCTATTTATGTATCACCGAAAACCTTGAACAGTATAGTAACTGAAATTAATAAACAATTGCTCTGAATCATGGAATTGAAATGCTCAAATAGAGGATGATCACTAAGTCACTGCAACCTTGGGTAAATGTTTTGCCTCACCTGCTATAAATTTCTTCATTTGTAAATTGAATGGCTTTAATAGAGCCTTTCTGAGGACATTTTTTACTCAAACAGTTTGTGATTTTTAAAACTCTCAGTTTTGTTTACCTTTCGATCCAGCTGTTAATTAACAGGGATGTTACTAGTTAATAGAAAAAACTCAGAAGAATAACATAGGAATTACCATAATCTACAAATGGAAAAATCAGTCCTTTAATAGCCAGTGAACTGTGTAGTTTCTTATGAAGTCATTTTCATTTCTTTGATATTTAAGTCTATTTTGATGGTTTCTTTGCTTCTATATTTCTGAGCAGATTTCAGTTATATGAAACTTTAGGGATTTTTCCAAAGAAGTGTTACACATCTTTTAATAAGTTCTGTTTGTGAAAAACTGCATTTAAAACTGGAATTATTGAAATTAATGTTAAACCTCTGCAGATATATATCTCAGCAGATGGGAGAATACTTAGGCTATTAAAGCCTAATTCATGAATCACTATCTAGGGTAATGAGACTTTAATGTTCTTTTCAATTTTTCCATTAATTCATAGTGTCCAGGGCTTTCAGATAAGCTATTTTGGTATAATCACTATGGGAAAAATATGACTCTGTTGCTATGGAAAACTTATTTCTTAAATGTTTTTCCCTTCTGTATTGAAATCTCTAATTCCTTTTGCTAACTCTCATAATCCTACATACCAAAATATATAATTATTCTAATTTTAAATTTTATTATGATTATTTGTATATAAAATATGTATCATATTATGGTAATGTTAAAAATGAAAAAGAAATCAAGTTTTAGCTTTCTTTAAGGTATCTTAATATTGTAGCTACCAAGAATCAGAGCCCATTATTAATTCTATGAACTAATGAATCATTTATATGTTATGATCTAAAATATAATGGTCTGATTTATATAATTTGATGGAAAAATTGGAAATTTGCAGTTTAAACTTGGAAGTTATGGTTTCTAGAGGTGGTACCTGTCTCTAAGTGCTTAATATGACATGATGCTCCAAGAAAATTAGTTTGAGAAATACTTTCTCAGAGACTCAGTTTGTATATTACGTAAATGTCTTGCAATAAGGAAAGCTGTTTAATCTAGTTGGATATAATACTTTACTAACTTGGACCTTAAAACAGTTATTTTCATAATTAAGATACTAGTCTATTTTGGAAATTGTCCTCCCAAACTCACTTTGAGCAATACTGTACTATGTCAGTAATCCAGACTTTTTGTCATGACATAATTTCCAATGTACTATAAAGATCAGTAAGCATTTTTTTTTTAAGATTTTATTTATTTGACAGACAGAAACACAGCCAGAGAGGGAACACAAGCAGGGGGAGCGAGAGAGGGAGAAGCAGGCTTCCTGCAGAGCAGGGAGCCCAATGTGGACTCGATCCCAGGTCTCCGGGATCATGACCTGAGCCGAAGGCAGTCACTTAACCAACTGAGCCACCCAGGCGCCCCAATCAGTAAGTATTTTAATCAAACAGTTGAGCGTACCTTTAAAAGGTGAACAGGCAGAATTGTATCTCTATTTCTTATCTGCCAATTACATAGTATGAATGGTTTCTAAAAATAAAGCCAGAAGTTTGAATATAATTTTTTTGAGGATAATTTGACAACTGATGGATCTGGTAAACTGAAATATTCTCCCAATAAAAATTCCATAAAAAGGGCACCTGGATAATAATCAAAAAGAGAAGAGATAACAAATGCTGGCAAGGTTGTGGAGAAAAGGGAATGATTGTGTGCTGTTGGGGGAAATGTAAATTGGTATAGCCACTCTGGAAAATCTCCGGTGTCGATGTTTGTTGAAAAATTAGAAATAACACCATCATATCATCCAAGAATTCCACTTCTGGACATTCATCTGAAGAAAATGAAAGTAGTATATTATAGTGATACCTGCACTCTCTTGTTTATTTTAGCATTATTTACAGTAGCCAAAATATAGAAACATCCTAAGTGTCTATCAATGGATAAATGAATAAAGAAAACGTAGTGCATGAATATTATGTATATATATACACACTATATATATATATATACATACTAATACATACTATATTTCATATATATAACAGATTTTTATTCAGCCATGTGGAAAACCCAAGGAACTCCTGCCCTTTGTGACAACATGGATGAAACTGAGGGCATTATGCTAAGTGAAATAAGTCAGAGACAGAAAAATACTGATACTGCTTATATGTGGAATCCCAAAAAAGGTGAACTCATAAAAGCAGAAAATATAACAGTGGTTGCCAATGGTCAGGAATTGAAGGGAACAAAGAAGTGTTGTTCAAAGTGTACAAACTTTCTGTTGTAAGATAAATATGTCGGGGAATCTAATGTACAGGAGCTATAATCATAGCTGACGATATGATATTATATAGTTGAAAGTTACTAAGAGACTAGTTCTTAAACATTCTACCATAACAACAACAGTAACAACAAAGTGGTAATTATGTGAGTTATCCCATCGTTAACCTTAAACATATACAGTGTTATATGTCAATTATATTTCAATAATGCTAGGAAAAATACTAATTAAAAATCATTTTGATTTCACATAACTTAAGTTGTGGACTGAATGTATTCCCCTACAATTTATAATCTGAAATCCTAACCCCCAATGTGACAATAGGAGGTTGAACCTTTGGGAATTGATTACGTCATGAGGACTGTACCCACATGAATTGATGAATTGGATTAGTCCCCATATAAAGAGACTCCAGAGAGCTCCCTGCCCATCTGGGGACACAGCAAGAAGACATTCAATTTGAAAATCACGCTGTGAGACTGAGATTATATGAGTGGACTAAAAAAAACCAACAGCTATGTGCCATTTACAAGAAAAATGTCTAAAACATAGGGACAATTTGAAAGTATAAGGAAAAAAAATTAAAAAGACAGTATAAGGAAACAAATAGACATGTATATATTAGCATCAGGCTAGGTAGGCTCTAAGGCAAAATACACCACTGAAGATAAAAAAAATAGCAATACCATGATAATTTCCAGGAATAGCAACAATCCTAAACTTATAATGTACCTAATAAAATAGCCTCAAAATACATAATGACAAATTTGATAAATACATAACCGTAGTGAAATATGTATACACATATATCTAAGTAATTGTTAGTTTCTCAGACAAGTGGATTACAAAATAAACAAGCTTGTTCTAATTGACATAGTGATGTGCTGGCACTCTTATTACTAATGCATAAGAATTTAACCTTTATAAGATTGAAGGTTAAAATGTGGGCTCTTACAATCTTATGTTCCTGCGTCCTAAAAAAGTTTGAAGTAATTTAGGCACTCCAGGATTCTTGCCTAACTCTTTTGAGATAGTGGGATACTTTATTGCACTATTTAGGAAATATTGCTTGGGTGACAACTGTAAAGATGCTACACTTACTCAAAATAGCATGCTTGCTCCTACTGAGGAATGGTAGGGGACCTTCTCCTTTCCCAAGAACATGGAAGTAGAGTAATAAATTTTCCTCTCAGAGCTAAATTATTAAATTGGTTCATACTGGATCAGAGAAGAGATATTCAAGAAGTTACTTTAAATGAATCATAATTTATTAAGCATTTAAAAAAATGTTTTATAGGCATTTAGAAAATGTTTTATATATCTATTCCCCAGTTAAGACTTACCCATAACCTAAAAAAAAAGGCCTGCCCACAACCTAAAAAAAGGCATGCAAAAGAATAACGTGCCTGTTTTAGGAAAGGAAAATTCATACATAAATTTTCCCGGTGTGTTCCTGGCACTCAGCAGGTAAAGCTTGTCTTGGTCAACAAATGTGATATCTTCCTTGCTATATACCAGTGGGATAGCTTGAAAAGTAGCCATTAAGAGGAGACAATTATCTTACTTCGCTCTGGTTCCTTGCTTTTTGTGCATATAATTTGTCATCTTGAGTATACTCTACCTATAGGAAAACAATTTACTAATCAAGAAATATGAGTCATAATTGTACTGTCCTCTGAAAAATAAGGGCAACATCTTTTTTTTTTTTTTAATGTTATTTGCTTCTCCATCTGGCTATTGTGAGCCAGCTCTCCAGAATGTGATTTCTTCTGGATGTGCCAGAAATTTTTATTTGGCTTTTTAAGTTTTGCTTGAATTCCACTTAATTGACATATAGTATTATATTACAAATGTGCCAGAAATTAAATCCCTCCCCCCCAGCTCAACCAGAATGAGAAGACAGCCCCAAGGTCCTACTGACTATATGGGCCTGTTGGGATCCAACAGATTCCTAAGAGACAACTGACCTCAATGTCCTATGTTCCATTTGCACTGCAATGCTGATTACCTCAAGTACCGGCATGCCCAGGATCATCTTATGTTTGGTCATTGGATGAGAACAAATTGGTACCTTTTCCCTTACTGTTTTTCATAGATTTCACAAAAATACCTTGGACCCCCTACTACGCTGTAAGGTACAACAGAGTATTCTAAGGTGAAATAAAAATGTTCAGACCCTCAAACAGTTTATAGTGTAGCAAGGATTAAACAAGTAAGCAATAATATAAGACAACATTATTGCAAAGATTCTACAAGGGATACAGAAAATGGCTATGTGGTTCAAAATAGAAATCGCCTCTGCTTGAGGGGCATTTCCAGGCCTAATCCACGAGGTAGTTTGTAAAACAACCTTGATATTGACCACTAAAGTGACATTTTCAAAACCAATCTGTTTAGGAAAAAACCTATTTCTTCTCCCCAACACATTCTTAAAACCCTTCGGTGGCTTGGAACTTTTCAGGAATAATGGCTAAAATATTATCATGCTGGCCTCTCTAAATTTATCTTGTCCTGTCCTCTCTGCCCACCAGCTTCCCTGGCCTTCTTTCTGCTCCTGTACAGCGCCATATTCCTTCCTGCTTCGGTGTCTCCGCACATGCCGCTGCCTCTGCCTGAAACCCATTCTGCCCACCATGTTTTTTATTTCTTATTTAGTTCTCACAGATCCTCTTAATTTTGGTTCAAAAATTTATCTTCTCAGACAAAAATCCACTTGTTGCATTTTAGTGAGATCTGCTGCCATGGAGCACTTTTCTTCCTAGGGCTTATGTTCGGGCTGTTTCAAGGTTCTAATTATACATGTACCTGTGTGATGACTTAAATTCAGTCTGAACCCAAATACTTCAGATGATAAACTAAGAAGGGGTGGCAACTTAACTGTTTTTTTTTGTTGTTGTTGTTGTTTTTAAGCATTGAGTGCTTGCTGCCCTGCTTATGGTCATCCACCACCTGACATATGGTAATTGTGTGATAAATATTTGTTGAATAAATGACAAATGCAAAAGAAAGAAGCTGTTTCACATGGCTCTAATCCATACCATTTTCAAGATACAGAAATTTTCCCTTTTCCCACAAAAGTTCCTTCCAGTTAACCCCCATTCCCACAGCAAATTACTGTTCTGAAATCTAAGATCTTCATATAAATGAAGCTATACACTAAGTTTATGTAATTTTGTGTTTAGTTTCTCTTGCTCATTATAATGCTTTGGAGATTCATGCCTGTTGTTGCATCTGTCAGCAATTCTTTTTGTTGCTTAATGGTATTCTGTTGCCTGACTCTACATCACAAGACAATGTTTTGTTGTTATTGCTATTGTGTATATGATGGTTTTAAATTTCATTTTCTAATTATTCATTGCTAAAATTTAGAAAAACAATTTAGCTTTGGATTTGACCTATATTGGTAACCTGTAACCTTGTTAAATTCATTTAATAGTTCTAGTAGTTGTATAGATTTCTTGGTATTTTCTATAGAAACAATTGTATCATTAGAAGAATTTTAGTTTTTTTCTTTCCAATAATTATGTTTCCTTTCCTTTTCTTTCTTTTTTCTTTCTTTTTTCTTTCTTTCTTTCTTTCTTTCTTTCTTTCTTTCTTTCTTTCTTTCTCTTTCTTTTTCTTTCTTTCTCTCTCTCTTTCTCTCTCTTTCTCTTTCTCTCTCTCTTTCTTTCTCTCTTTCTCTCTCTCTTTCTCCCTCTCTCTCTCTCTCTTTCTCTCTTTCTCTCTCTCTCTTTCTCTCTTTTTTCTTTCTCTCTCTCTTTCTTTCTTTCTTTCTTTCTTTCTTTCTCTTTCTCTCTCTCCCTCCCTCCCTCCCTCTCTCTCTCTCTCTCTCTCTCTCTCTCTCTCTCTCTTTCTTTCTTTCTTGCATTGCCACATTGGTTAGGACCTCAACAAAAATGCTGAATAGATGTGGTGAGAATGGACTATATTGCTTGTTTTCAATCCTAAGGAGAGAACACAGTCTTTTACCATCAAATACAGTTGTAGCTGAAAATATTGCATGAAAACCTTTATCAGAGTCTATTCCTAATGTGTTAAAAAATTTTATTGTAAGTGTTGGATTTTTTTCAAATGCTTTTTCTGCACCTATTGAGATGCAGATTTTTATTGATATTAATTGATTTTCTAGTGTTGAATCAGCCTTGCTTTCCTAAGAAATGCTTCATTTGGTTATGATATATTTTCTTTTTATACAATGCTAGATGTCAATTATTTATACTTTATTAGAGGTTTTTGTGTCTATGTTCATAAGAGATACTGGTCTGTAAAATATTTTTTGTTATGTTCTTACCTGGTTTTGGTATCAAACTTTTTCTGATCTCATGAAATTGTTCATACATCTTCTTTATCCAGCCACCGGTCAATGGACATTTGGGCCCTTTCCGTAATTTGGCTATTGTTGATAATGCTGCTATAAACATTGGGGCACATGTGCTCCTTCAAATCAATATTTTTGTATCCTTTTGGTGGATACCTAGTAGTGTAATTGCTGGATTATAGGGTAACCCTATTTTTAACTTTTTGAGGAACCTCCATACTGTTTTCCAGAGTGGCTGATTCAGTTGGCATTCCCACCAACAGTGTAAAAGTGTTCCCTTTCTCCAAATTCTTGCCAACATCTATTGTTTCCTGTGTTGTTAATTTTAGCCATTTTGACACATGTGAAGTGGTATCTCATTGTGGTTTTGATTTGTATTTCCCTGATGATGAGTGATGTTGAGCATCTTTGCATGTATCTGTTAGCAATCTGGATGTCTTCTTTGGAAAAATGTCTGTTCTTATCTTCTGCCCATTTTTTGACTGGATTATTTGTTTTTTGGTTGTTGAGTTTAACAAATTCTTTTTTTTTTTTTTAAGATTTTATTTATTTGACAGAGAGAAACACAGCCAGAGAGGGAACACAAGCAAGGGGGACTGAGAGAGGGAGAAGCAGGCTTCCCGCCGAACAGGGAGCCAGATGTGGGACTCGATCCCGGGTCTCCGGGATCATGACCTGAGCCGAAGGCAGTTGCTTAACCAACTGAGCCACCCAGGCACCCCTTGACAAATTCTTTATAGATTTTAGGTACTCACCCTTTATCTGATATGTCATTTGCAAATATCTTCTCCCACTCTGTGGGCTGCCTTTTAGTTTTGTTTATTGTTTCCTTTGCTATGCAAGATCTTTTCATTCTGATGAAGTCCCAGTAGTTCATTTTTACTTTTATTCCCCTGGCCTCTGGAGGCATATCTGGTAAGAAGTTGCTACAGTGGTGGCCCGAGGCAACCCACGGATTGGGAGAAGATATTCACAAATGACACTATAGACAAAAGGGCTGATATCCAAGATCTATAAAGAACTCCTCGAATTCAACAACCAAAAAAAAAAAAAAAAGAAAGAAAAAAAAGATGATCACATCAAAAAATGGGCAGAAGACATGAACAGACACTTCTCCATAGAAGACATACAAATGGCTAACAGACATATGAAAAAAATGTTTCTCATCATTGGCCATCAGGGAAATTCAAATCAAAACCACACTGAGATACCAACTTACACCAGTTAGAATGGCCCAAATTAACAGGACAGGAAACAACAAGTGTTGGAGAGGTTGCGGAGAAAGGGGAACTCTCTTACACTGTTGGTGGGGATGCAAGTTGGTGCAGCCACTTTGGAAAACAGTGTGGAGATTCCTTAAAAAATTAAAAAAAGAGCTACCCTATGCCCTGCAATTGCACTTCTGGGTATTTACCCCAAAGATACAGATAAAGAAGGGCCATATGTACCCCAGTGTTCATAGCGGCAATGTCCACAATTGCTACACTGGAAAGAGCCAGGGTACCCTTCAACAGATGAATGGATAAAGAAGATACGGTTCACATATACAATGGAATATTACACCTCCTTCGGAAAGGATGAATACCCAACTTTTGTAGCAACATGGATGGGATTGGAAGAGATTATGCTGAGTGAAATAAGCCAAGCAGAAAAAGTCAACTATCATATGGTTTCACGAACTTGTAGAGCATAAGGAGTAACATGGAGGACAGTAGGAGAAGGAAAGTAGATGTGAACTGAGGAGAGGGAGATGAAGCATGAAAGACTTTAGACTCTGAGAAACAAACTGAGGGTTTTGGAAGGGTGGTTGGTGGGATGGGTGAGCCTGGTGGTGGGTATTGAGAGCACATATTGCATGGAGCACTGAGTGTGTCGCATAAACAATGAATCTTGGAACATTGAAAAAATAAAATAAATTATTAAAAAATAAAAAATAAAATAGGTATTGTGTCTCATGGGAGTGTGATGAGGGTTAATAATAAAGTGTCTATAGTAAAAAAAAAAAAGAAAAGAAAAGAAAAAGAAGTTACTACAACTGAGGTCAAAGAGATTCCTGCCTATGTGTTCTCTTCTAGGATTTTGATGGATTCCTGTCTCACATTTGGTCTTTCATCCATTTTAAATTTATTTTTGTGTTTAGTGTGAGAAAATGGTCCAGTTTCATTCTTCTGCATGTTGCTGTCCATTTTTCTCAACACCATTTGTTGAAGAAATTTATCTTTTTCCTACTGGATATTTTTTCCTGCTTTGTCAAAGATTTGGGTCCATTTCTGAGTTTTCTGTTCTGTTCCTTTGACCTGTGTGTCTGTTTTTGTGCCAGTGCCATACTGTCTTGATGACTATAACTTTGTAATACAGCTTGAAGTCCGGAATTGTGATGTGTCCAGCTTTGCTTTTCTTCTTCAGGCTTGCTTTGGTTATTTGGGGTCCTTTGTGGTCACATACAAATTTTAGAATTGTTTGCTCTAGCTCTGTGAAAAATTCTGGTGGTATTTTGATAGGGATTGCATTAAATGCACAGTTTGCTTTGGGTAATATAGGCATTCTAACTACTTTTTCTTCCAATCAATGAGCATGGGATGTCTTTCCATTCTGGTCTAAGTTTCTGCAGTCTTTCAGAGACAACAGGTTTGTGGATTTTCTATCACCCTTTCTATCTTCCTTCCCTGCTATGAAGGGAGGATTCCCTTATAAATGATGCTCTTGGTGTCAGTTGGGTGTTCTTCAGTGGCTTCTAACTTATTGACTGAGCTCTACACTTCTTTGAATAATTCCTGTTGTTAATTTTGCTTAAAATAACACACAAATAAAAGGTAGCTTTATCTTTTTTACAGTTTTTTTTTCATCGATGCACCAATAGAATGACAGTGGAAATCAGCATTAGGAAATCTAAAATGCGTATTTAAAGTCTTGCAAAGTGTTGAGATGATGTGGTATTTCTACCGATGTCTAATGTAATAAATACATACAATTACCTTGATTTAGAAAATTATTTGCTTCTGCATCTTTAGAATCTACCTATTAAGTGACTTTTAAATACTCATTTAACTCATGCTCTGTGTCTGGCACTGGGCTAAGACAGAATAACTACTTCTAGGTAACTGAGAAGAAGGAAAATAGTACCAGTAGGTTACAAAATGTTGATTCTGTATTTGACTAATTATTTTTAGTTGGCTCAAATGAGTTTAAATGGAGCATAAGGCGCATAATGGGAGAGGAAACAAACTTCTGGTTGCTTAGCTGAAACCACAGAGAATGGAGAAAAGGAGCACATACCAACTGTACCTAGTAATTTGATCTTGAGTTTATTTGCCCCTGCCTCTTTGATCTTCATTTGGTCTGTAGTAGTAAATTTGTACATTATATCCAAAGTGAACATAATTGTATGGAAAATTAATTACTCTTTTATTGGCTCTAAAAAGAATTAATCTAAGACATACCAATGTCATTGTGGAAATAATTTTTTTCAGAAGTCAATATTAAAATAAGTAGGTTTTGGGGTGCTGGGTCGTTCAGTTGGTTAAACATCCAACTTTTGATTTCAGCTCAGGTCATGATCTCAGGACCATAGTATCAAAACCTGTCTCCCCTTCTTGCTGCCCCTCCCCCACTCTCTCTTTTTCTCTCTCTCTTTCTCAAAATAAAAATTAAATAATAAAATAATATGAATAGGTTGTATTAAATAGTATTATAATAAAGGTATTCTGGATAAATAGGGAAATTCTCAATTATATGTGAGGATTCACAGTGAATATTATTAGTAACAATAATAAAAATTAGATTGACAATAAAAACTACACACAGCAAAACTACAGAATTTGAATGGAGAAATTCTGATCTGATAGATTTATGACTACAAAAGCACACTCAAAAAGGCAAAAGCTATAAAGTGTAAAAGTGGGTATGAAAAACAAATCAATTAATCAAAGAAAAACTTCATGTAAAATGTTTATAGAAAGTAATTGGTAACTGGAGAATATTTTTAAACAAAATTCCAATGCAGATATAATTCTTAACTATTTACATTCATAAACAAACATCCAAATACCCCTAGGATTAAAAGAATGGGGTAAAAAAAAGGGACAGACAAAGCATCTTATTCATGTGCAAGATGTATCTAAAACAAGTTACATTTTTTACAGAATAGTGTCAGTTTCTAACATTTTTATTATCAATATTCACTCAGTCATTTCAGTATATTCGAAGCTATGGCTTTTAGGATAAATGCTATTAAACCTGAAAGCATTGAAGCCAATTTACAAATGTTAATGATAGTTATATCAAAGTATATTGCTAAAGAGATCTTGCTAAAAAAGTTACTCCCATATCTGGTATAACTTTACATCTTATGGAATTATCTACATTTGCCAATATTCACTTGCAAAATATATTTGAATCCAAATCAAACTGACCTGATAGGACCTCAACTGAGAAAATCGAGGTCCCTTCATACAAGTGGAACTTGGTAAGGTCCCAAGATTCTTTGGTAAATTCTAAGATCCAGCTGAACTTCAATCCAGTTTAGGAAAAGATGTTTGCCATGCTGTCTCCTTCTCTATTCCACTACAGAGAATGTGAAGTAACCTAAGAGTCTACAAAATTAACATCATATGAATGTAAAATATGAAAATTCTCAAATTATGCAAGTAATGCAAGTAAAAATTAACCTTATGTAAGTATTTAGTGGGAGAGAGACATTGTGACTGGGATGGTGCTGACAGAAATGTATATGTGTGTCTTATGCTTAAGCTCTTAAAGAAGAGAAACCATACATTGCATATTTATAATGATAGGGCCACAAAACTGAAAAGACTGTAAAGGTTATAGATGTACACTTACTTCTTAATGCATGTGCTGAAAAAGGAATTTAGGTTCCGCTTTCAGTTTGGTACTCTCCTCTCAAAGCTAAGTATTAATGAGATGTTTGTTTTAAAAGATAGTTGTCATTGTACCATCCACAGGTTCACCTAATTTGAGTGTTTAAATGGCTCATACATCAGTGTACCAGAAGAGAAATAAAATCATGTCAATACATTGAATAAAGTATGTCTAATCTTTCTAAACTTCTTGTGCCAGCTCCCTCAAAAACAAATAAATTTTTTCTTTATTTAAATTCAATTAGACAACATATAATACATTATTAGTTTTTGATGTAATATTCAGTGATTCATTGTTGTGTACAGCACCTAATGCTAAAATTTTTCTTTAAAAGTTCTTTCAAAAAGCAGCACACTTTTAAAAAGATCATATCATTCTATTTTTTTACACTGACCTGCAGAAACTGTTGACAAAGAAATAAGCAAATTGTATGTATGAAACTTTCTGCCCATCAAAAAGAAAAATAGAGCATTGAAAAGTGTCCAGAAGTCTTCTTTACAAATGGGAACATAAGCATAAGCAAGCATTTTGCGCAATATTAACTTTGATGAGTGTAGATAAGAGAAAATGGAACATAATATTTTGTTCAGTCCATTTACCATTACTTGTACAGGCTAACCATTTGTTTGTATGTGCTGTTAATATTTTAAATTTCTGTGGTTACTTTTTATACTTTTTATGTGTTTGTTTTTCCTATAACTCATAAATATTTCCCCACAAATAAAACTTTTTATGTTTAATATTATTTGTTTCACTCTTACATTAGTAAAGAGCCTGCTTTTGATTAGCTAGCTTCTCTACATTCTATGTTGTAGGAGGAAAAGTACACCCTTTTTAAAATACTCTGCAGATTTAATAAAGACTGTTTCTCCGCAATTCTTGAGAAACAGCAGTTAAAAGTCCTAAATGTAAATTGAGTGAAATTAAAGCACCCATGGGTCATTTAGCATAGATAGGCAATTGTCACATTAGCTTTTACTATCTTAGGTAATAGAGTTGGTTTCCAAATGCTTTATAATTCCAAATGGAATACTGTTTGGTCTTCTGAAATCTAAACTTCTAAGATTTGAGACAGTGATGAAAGACAAATGGTAACTTGGCTGACTCCTTCACTTTTTGGTGTAGCATATGGTGTTTTGTGATGAGAACACACTAATAAAGAACTTTGATCAAGATTGGCTTTAAATTGTTGGTGCAGTTGAAAGATATGAGATGGAGAGATGAGTACCCAAGCCTTACATGTAGTGACACTAAGGTTTCTTTAGTGTATGTGGGATTAGGAAGTTCTGGAAGAGGGAAATACTATTCATTTTACTATCAGAATTTTTGCAAGTGAGTTCATTTGCTTTGGCCTCCAGTTTTATGAGAAGTCAAAAAAATGTCAATACTTGCTATTAAATAATGATAAAATGAACCTTGAAGCAAGGAATCCACAAAGCAATGGTGAGTGCCTGAAGTAGTTGAAGGGTGATTCACTTGGTAAAAAAATATGGAATTTAATATTAGTTTTTACTCTGAAAATTAAAGAATATTATTCTGCTTTTCTGAATAAGGAAATTCTCATAGTTGTGGTTGTTACCACTAAAATCTGGAACCACGGAGAGTTAGGCTTTTGTGGAGGCTGACTATCCTTGTACATGGCCCACCATTATAGATTAGGAGTGGGGTAATTATAAAGGATAGTATTGTGCAATCCCAAAAGCCTACACTCCAAAAGCCAGCATTCATTATGGGCTATACCCAACACATTTCCCAGATTCCTGGGCAGAGTCTGGCCTCATTGGTCTAAAGGAAATAAATAAATATTCATTTGACCATCCAAAAGCAGAGCATGACCAAGAGTACCTATTATCTTATGAAAGTTCATGAAAGACAACTTCTACAGAATCTCTTGAAAACATTTAGATGAGAAGCTGCAACTGTTTGTCTCAAATTCATGCTAAGTTCACAACTATTTGCGTGTGTTTCATAATTCTCATGCCCTACAGACACAGCAATAACTGCTGCTCAATCTTTATCCACCCTGCTCTTCAGGCGGTTAACTCAATAAAACATGTAAATTAAAATATGACTCTTTCTGAGACAGTTCAATGAATTTTATGTTGAAATTGGATGGCCCTTGGAAAAACTTAATGTAAACTTACTGAGTGTACTTTGTAGGGTTACATGGAATCACAGTGAGGCATAAAGTATGATGTATACTGTCAAGTAACTTGAAATCTAGAAGGAGAGACAAGACACAGATGATAATCCTGACCTGTTAAGCAGCATTTGGGCAGGGGGGCCAAGAGAGTTCAATAGGGAGTCTGGTTGAGAGGAGGCGGCTATACGTTAAAGATTTAAGGAGACCAAGAGTAACCTTCAGGGAACTCGGCTAAGGTTAGGGATAAGCAGAGAAGGCCAGATCTAGAGTGGAAGAGGTCAGGGAATTGCTAGGAAGGGCTCTAGGGCTGGTGAGTGCTGATCCTGAAGAACAAGTGTTTATTCTCTGCTCTGCTCTATGTTATCTACTGGATGTAAGCATCTACTAGCCCATGGTGACTGTCTACAGTTAGAAAGCAGGATTGCTGGAGCCACAGATGCTTCCGTGACTCTGTAATATCTAATAATGTAAAGAAGAAACTATCTATGTATTCTGTTTTTATGAAGAACAAACAATGAAATCGCCCCCATTCTTGAATATTGATTTTTATAAGGTTGAGGGACACTAAGGTATTTTTATGATATTGAATTAGATACTGGACATGTACCCTTGTAAAATATGCCTTATGATTAATTAAATATTTAATGGATAGCCTTTGTGAATGGATAGCTTTCACAACTTAAAAAACTAATAGTCTTATTGTATATTTATGAGAGGAAACTAATAGTTCTTTCTATAATCCTGATAAATGATCTTTACCATGGAACTCTTCATGAAGCTGTCTTCTAATTTTGTTCTCTAGTACATTCTACTTGTGCTAGCTATGCATTTGACAGTGCAGCATAGGCAGCCTTATTTCAATTCTGGGATTAAATTTACTGAAAGTAAGTATGTTAACTTATGTTAAATTTAAGAACTGAAATTATCTAATATTGTATCCAAAGTGATATTAGTTCTGTGAATATATCAAAGTCAACTTCTATGTTTGTTAAAAGTGACTTTTCATAATCCGTTTATTGATTGATATCTTCACCTGATTTCATAGTTTTGCAGAAATGCACAATGTCAAATTGCTTGCATCCAGATACAATCTTTGGAAGTGCTTACTTAGATCATTCTGCTTAAAAAGGAAATTTCTCTCAATATAACTGAGGTTTCCCTTTCATTTACTTTTAAAATACTTGAAAACATAAAGCACTGGATGACCTGATAAAGTACATTGTATAGATTTCCTACTGGGATCCCATAGCTTAAATACTGTTACCAGAATTGCAGATGGTCAGTCTATATGACAAAGCCTATCAAATTACTGATTTCTTCTACAGACAGATGGCCAAGAGGCTTAAATGAAGCTCAGTTTTCAAGTTGTAGGGGTGTGTGTGTGTGTGTGTGTGTGTGTGTGTGTGTGTCTGCTAAAGAACAAAGGTTTTTTAATCTGAAAGGCAAAAATGATTGCATATGTCACCTAGGCCATATTTGTCAGTACAATACTGATGATTACCTCTTGAGTTTTGAGTAAAGTATATTTTACCTAACGAAAGCAAAACAAAACAAAAAATTGTAAGACTGTTTTTTTACCTAAACTGTGATCCAAATCTTTTTATGAAAACCAAAAATAAAAAATAGTGAGCACCTGAAACAGTTGAAGGGTAATTCAATTGTTAAGTAAATTTGGAATTTAATATTAATTTTTACTCTCTGAAAATCAGAGAATTGTATTCTTCATTAGTAAAAGGATAGTTTAGAATTTAAAATAATAATTTATATACTTCCATTTATAAGAATCTAAAGTACTTCTATTGATAATCTTTCATTCTCTTTCTTCAAAAAAATACAATTCTTTATTCAATTTGAACTCAATTTTCCTGAGAAATAAATGAAAGACTTCTACAGAACTGTTAGTTGCAGAGCAGTCCTTGAATTAGTTATGTTCCTTTGCTGTATCTGTGTAGGACACAATCATTTCATTAGCTCCTGGAGCTAGTGAATCGTCTAGAAAGACTCCATGTCAAAAATAACTGACTTAAAATTATTCTCTCATCTGACATATCTCAATAATTTATCAAGATGAGATACTATTTCTTATGTTTCTTCCAACCTCAGATGTGGTATGTGAGCAACAAATTTCCAGCCTAATTTCTGGGAGAACCTGTCCCAGGGAACAAGATGTTTTGAGAAGAAAATGAGTTGGCACTTGCCTGGATGCTAGATGTGGGTAAACCATCTATCTCCTCTCGAGATGGAAGATAGGCACACATTTGGCAGCGAATGCACAGTCAACTGATAGATCAGGCAATTGACAAAGCAGAAAAAGCACATCTGGTGCATTATTGAGTCTCAACATGACAAACAGAGGTCATAATTAAGCTTGTACTTAACAGCTCATTGACTTGAGTAATAAGAAGAATGACTTTATAAAAGCACCCTCCTATCTTTTCTCTCATTGTCCTCACAAAGAAGTTTAGCAGTGTCTGTGTTTTCATCACCAGGAAAATATGTCAGTCTTCTCCTTAATTAAAACCTTCCCTATAGTCTTCACACTAAAATTTTTATGTTTTCCATTTTTAAAAATTGCTCTTTGGAGCCAAATCACTGTACAAATCCCCACATACAAATAAATAAGTCAATCCAATTACATGTTGTAAGGCCATTACTTTATATATGTCTGTTCATAAGAAGCAAAAAAATTATTGAAGAAACTCTATATGAATGCTATATTTTGTTTTTGTTTTTTTTTTAAGATTTTATTTATTTGACAGAGAGAAACACAGGCAGAGAGGGAACACAAGCAGGGGGAGTGAGAGAGGGAGAAGCAGGCTTCCTGCCGAGCAGGGAGCCTGATGTGGGACTCGATCTTGGGTCTCCAGGATCATGACCTGAGCCGAAGGCAGTCGCTTAACGAACTGAGCCACCCAGGCGCCCCTGAATGCTATATTTTGATGGATGAATTATGCAATAGAAATAACATATAGAGTATTCTGTAGAATCTATATTATATCATCAAATATCTTTACATAAAGATTGAGTTGTTGTGTCAGCCTTCTCACTTGTTATTTGAAAAAAGAGAGAGAAATGTACTAGCAGATAATTAGAAATAATATTTTATAAGACTAGTGTGTCCTAATTTATAAAAACAAATGTAAAATTTGAGTTAAGGTTAAATAATAAGGAATTTGAATTCCATATTCAGTGGAAATAAAATATGCAAGTTTGATGAAATAAGCAACCAATACAATGGTTGTATTTTTTTTTAGGAAAAAAAAATAGCTGACAGTGGGTGATTTTAATATGGCAATTAGTCCCTGACCAAATAGATAATAAAAAAATGGGTTTTACGAATCTCATTGTATGTAAATGTCAGATGAATGTTCAGAGAAAAATTTTGATCTTATACTGCACACCAGCACTGAACAGACGTTTCAGAGTTGGAAGTCACATTTCTGAACTATTTAGTAAGCACACAAATCCATAGCTTTTCATATTGCTATTGTTTGCTATTATCACTGTTGTTGCTTAGTTGAAATTCCAATATAACTGCTCCTTCTGTAGTCAGTAATTTATTTGTCTGGAACAATGCCAGTGTAGTGAAACATGTGATGCAGGTTCAGTAGGATCTTCTTCCCTGATTGTCCCTAGTCCTCATACAGTGAGAGCAGGTGTTGGGAAGAGTACTAGTTTTATTCACTCAGGGTCTCTATCTATTCTCCAAGATTCAAGAGAGCTATTAAGAGAAGACATAGAGGAGAAACTATTCTCTATCATTTCCATTTCTAACTTCTAACTTCTGTTCTCTTCCTTTTTACTACCAAAAAAAAAAAAATCTTTACCCTTGCTGGGAAAATTTTCCTGGAAAGTAGAGGAATCCCCAGAAGATCCCCACAGATCTAAAATAGGTTTTTTTTTTTTGTTTAAGTATAATGGACTTGGGTGAACATGTGAATGAGAAAGGGGAAGCTAGAATATTCTTCTGTCTTGCAGCATTTATCTTGGTGTCCTCTTGCTATCCGTAACATATTCTTGTCTATGCATATGATATAGGTTAAGAGTAAGGACTCTGGGAGAAGTTCTGGGTTTGAACATTAGCTCTTACTCTTATGGGCCATGTGACTCTGGAAGGTATATTTTCTGACTTCATTTACCTCATTGTAAAAAAAACAATAGGGTCATAACAAAAGATACTTCATCACATATTGAGATGAAAAAAATGAGGTAATATATGTAAGAAACTTAATGTAGTATGACATATGTAAACACTTATTAAATGATAGTTATTATGCTTGGATACCATGAAGAGTTTTCCATTACCAAGAAAAGACAAATTATTTTTTACAAAATCATTTACTCCACCAGTTAACAAGGTCTATGAAAAAGATGCAGTATTAATAATGGATCCTCATGGGCAAATGATAGAAAAAATAATGCTTTTTTTGGCACTCACCAAAATAGTTTTGTCAGTCATTCAGTCAAATATGCAGCTATGAGAATACTTGTCCCAGCTTTGAGGACACACTGCGGCCAGCCCAGATATTTTGGATATTCAGCTTCTATTAAGTTATGGCAAGGTCCTTAATCTACCATGTAAGCTTAAGGCTGTCCTGTGAGCCAGCAAGAGAGAACTGAGTTCGAGCTTCTTCTTCATTGGGATCCGGCTCTTTGTGGTTTGGCCTCTTTATGGCTAGAAGGGATCATTCCAACTCTATATTCAAAATATATTTTGAATATAATTACTTCTTGCCATCTATTCAGCTGCCACTCTGGCTCAGTTCATAATCATTTTTCATCTGGAATACCTGACTTATTTCCCTATTTCTACTTTTGGTTTTTCTGCAATATGTTCTCCACATAACAGCGAGGGTGATCTTATTATAATTTGTATCACTGAACGTTACTCCTTTGCTTAAATCTTGCTTGAAATTGTATTCTAATTTCTTACCATGGGGCCCTATATAATCTCATCCTTACCTCCTTAACAAATTGTACTGCTACTTTCTCCTTTTACTCTGCTTCAGCCACACAAGATTTATTGATCTTCCCTTAACTTGTTGCTGCTTCAGAGATGCATATTTGCTATTCCTGCTTCTTGAAACATACCTTGTCCAGGTCTTCACATAGAATGTCATCTCTTGAGGCACCTGGGTGTTTATTCATTTCCCTTTTGATTTTTTTGAATTTTGTGGCTGACTTTGAGAAGAGTGAAAACCATTAACAGGAGAGATTGGTTGCTTCATTTTTAACAGGGATACATAAGTACCTAAGAACAATGAATGGTTGTAGATTGGTTTCTTGCTAATTGAAATGACAGCACAACATTTATAAATGAACATAAACAGAAATTAAGGTAACTGTAAGCAATCTTAGCTATCTCAGAAGTAAGGAACTTCTGGGTTTTATTTGTTTTAATAATCAGGACAAAACATAGCAGCATAAGCAGAGAAAGCTAATTTAGTGAGAGAGAATCTCACCTATCTTAGCAGATTATACAGATGGTATAAATTCTATAATATATTAATATATAATGTATAGACATAAATCAATTATACATTATGGTAATATATGCATATTATATAAAATTATAGTCTAATGTATAATCAAATATGTCTTTTATATCTATAAATCTAATATATATTTATGCATATATTATATATATCATTAGATCTTAAATGTCTTATATATTATTTACTTATATAATCTAAGATATAAATAATATGCATATATTAAATACAGTTTATGAATAATTAACAAGATATATACTTGTGTCATTATTGTATATAGATTATATATTATATGTAATACATATTACATATATAGTGAATATATTAAATATATATCATTAGGACATAAACATCTTCAGAAAATAATTCTACCTTAAGATATATTTTTGTATTATATGAATATAGCTAATATTAATATACTAATTATATTTTATGCTAATATATATAATGCAGTAACAAAGTAGATATTACTAAGACTATGTAAGACACAAGATTGATATTATATAATATAAATACTATTAATGTATTAAATATATGTATACATACATGCATATGTATATACACACATATATATACAAATACAGAGAGAGTATTTGCGTGAACCTAAGTTTTCAGTATAAGAAATTGGAAAAAAGGAAGAGTGTATGCAAAGTGGAATGAAGGAAATGATTAAATTAAGAAAAGATTAATTATACAGTCCAACTTCACTTATAAATACTAGAAACAAAAATGTTGAATAAGATGTCAAACCAGATCAAGCAATATATGTGTATGTATATAAGTATATAAATATAATGTGAAAATGCTAAGTGTTGGTAAGGTATGGAACAACTAGAACTTGGAATAGAAGTTGATAGAACTACTTTGAAAAACTTTTGACAAGCTTTAGTAAAATCATAAATTGAAAAAAAATAGATCTAAACTGGAAAAGGCCCTAATACTATATTTAAGAACATTTTAATAATTTTCAAAACCATTACTCTAGGACCATCTGAAATTTTCCTCACATTTTTCTGAACTGAAATTCCTTGTTTACAACAAGCAGGTACTAAATGTCAGTTATCAATGAGAAATTGTCCAATGTTCTGGAAAGAGACAATTATGAACATGACCTAGTTTTTGCCATAAAGGGATTTACGGATAACTTGGGGTGACAGAACTGAAATTACTAATAGAGAAGATCATAAAAATACTATATGTTTTACAAAGTGGTATGATGAAAAATAAATGGGAAGTAAAAAATTGCTTCTGTTCAGAGAGATACAGACAGAAAGTGCACCATATAGTGATAATTAAATCAGGCCCTGCAGGATGAATAGAAGTCTTCCTTGCAAACTTACTTAAGGAGGAGAGGTAGCATCAACATCATAAAAAAGATGTAGTGACAAGAACATGTGTGGTATGTTGGAAGGGTATATGTAATAGTCAAAGAAGAACCTGAGGAAGTATAATGGGACTAAATTTCCTGACATATACGTTACAAAAAGAAGTAAAGCATTTCCTGACATATACGTTACAAAAAGAAGTAAAGCAGCTACTGTGATTTCCTGGTACAGCAAATTGCTTAAAATCTGTTGCTAAAATAAATTATATGCATTTGCAAAAGTATAACATATCTCCACTTAAAATTCTAGAGTTAACATATATTACTAATATCACAAGACTATTGAATATTGAGTATCATATGAAACTCCTATTACTTTAATTCAAAAGATTTAGGTCATTTTAATGAGAAGATAATTTTGATGAGGGTAAAATAAAATCTAAAATGCTATGTATGTGTGTTGTTTTATATGCTTTATTACTTTGAGAAATTCACTGAAAAACAGTGTTTTTCTTTACTGATATTTTTAGAGGCGGTTAACCTTACCTGTTGGCTCTTGAAACAATTAGATGAATTTTTACAGTGAAAAAAAAAATGTGCTAAGAGATATGAAACCCAAAAAATTGCTGACAAGCTTAATAGTTTAAAAAAATTTTTTTTAAAGATTTTATTTGTTTATTTGACAGAGAGAGAGATCACCAGTAGGCAGAGAGGCAGGCAGAGGAGAAAGCAGGCTGCCCATTGAGCAGAGAGCCCGATGCAGGCCTTGATCCCAGGACCCTGAGATCATGACCTGAGCCAAAGGCAGAAGCTTTAACCTACCCAGGCACCCATTATCCTTAAAATTTTTAAAAATTTCAGTTTTAAATCTGGATTCTTAAGTATATGTAACAGATACCCACTGTGCTCACCTAAGTCCGAAGAGGTAATTTATAATAAGGATAGTCTGGTATGTTGAGAATCTGAGGAGATTTGAACAATCGAGCATCAGGTTGAGTAAAAGCAGGTAATGACTCAGAGTTCTGTGGTGTCTCAGTTCCAGTTGGCCTCCCGAAAGCCAAATGGCTAAGCCAGCCCACAGGGCCTTAGAATACAGCAGCAGGGGCTTACTGCCCAACCAGCATACACTCCTGAAAATAAACCATTTGGGAATAATTCTTCCTCTAAAAGATATTCTGAAGAATTAAACATTTTGTTCTATACACAGGCAAATGATCTAAGGGTCTTACATACTCTAGCTCACTAAATCATGCATTGTCTTTATCATAGCACTTGGCTATAAAGTAAAAGGTATACAAAAATAACACAGGTACTGGCACAAGTTTTCTTTATGTTTTGTTTGGGCAAATGTCTGACATACTGTTTATCAGAAACAAAATGTAGAAGTTTCCAGGGAGCTGCCCTCAGTGGCTATAAAAAGATTATCACAAGCATTGCATTAAATGTTCAATCTTAGCCAGCTGAAGAGAGTGGCAAATGAGAAGGATGTTCCACTTTAGACTGTACAGAGATATGGTGAAAGTCACCTCTCTGGAGAAATCACAAAGCCCCTGTTTGAATTTTGATGCAGGCTTTCTGTTTGGTTGGGTAGCAGAAGGAAAGGGATTTGAGTCACTGAGGGCAGGAATGCTTCCAGACTCATTCTTCTGGCCAGGGAGATGCAGGGAGAGAGAGGAGCTGCAGAAAGAGCCCCAAGTCACATGTGGGAAGCTGGCCTGAAGTGCTAACTTAGGTACTGGCACAAGAGAGGAAGATTCAAAGGCTCCTGTTTGCTGAGGGCTCCAGAAAGCCCAGAGGAAAGAACATTGCCCTTCCTAACACAGGCTGATAGAAGCTAATGATAACTGCCATTTGATTACGGGCCTGATATTTCACCAAATGTCCTCTTGCTTTATTTCACGTAATTTTCAAAATCCCTTAATAAGATCCTTGCACCCAATTTGTAGTTGAGGACATTCAGGCCCAGAAAAATTGAGCAACTTGCTCAAGTAAGCGGGAGAATCCAAATTTGAATGTGGAGTCTTAGGTGTCAGGCCCGTGCCTGCCATGTCCCCAGAGAGCCTCTCCTGAGTAAGAGAGTGGCAGGCGTCCTGTGTTAGCTTATACCTGGGCAGCTGCTTGCAGAAGAGGAGCAAGCCACTGACAGGTGGCCTCACAGAAAGCCCTAGCTTTGGGACCACGTGAAGTTACTCTGATACCCCGTATAAACAGATGTCAGCGCGAAGAACAGAAGAGCGAAAGCAGTGTCTTCATCAGTAAAGGTTTACCCAGGAGTATCCTAAATGATGGCATTTTCTCAGGCGGCCCCTTAGCGGAGCACTGATGCATGCCATGTTAGAGACACGGCAGCTTTACCGGGGTGATGAATTTGATTCCTTTTTAAATGGTTGGCAGTTTAGCAGGTCATGTTTGCCAAACCCACTGAGGCTTTCCTTGCAGTTATAAGAAAGAGAGTGCCCCGCCCTTTTGCAAGTGGGGATATTTCCCATTTGTATACCATCTAAAAATGAGATTAAAGCTATTTGTTCTTATTTCTCCTTTTCTATAATAGACTTAGCAAGGATACTCATTCTGAGCATGTGTGGCAAAATTATTAATTGAAATTAAGTTACTTTATAAATTTATATAATTTATATAACTAAACAAATGTACAATATAAATAATAATTATAATTAATAGATTTATTGATAACAGAAAATTAAAGGTAATTAACACAGCAAAAGTGAGATTTCTCACATCACATGTATTTTTTCTTCTTTGGGACATATTTTGTTTCCTAACTTGTATTCTGGTTACTTATATATGTTCCCCACTGTATTTTTGGCACCATTACTCAGGAATATAACTTCACTGTATGCCCAGCATTTGCATCTCAAAGGTATTTTCCCCAACTATGTCAGGTTAGTTTTTTGTCCCTCAAGCACACCACTTTTAAAGCGTTTTGGAGAAAATTATCTTATGTGTCTGAGTTTCCTTACTATAGAAATGCCTTCTGTTGCTTGTTTCTACTTCAGGGCTTTGCAAATTTGCTTTAAAGCAGGGTTTTCTAAACCAGACACTGTGTGCCACCTCCACAATTTTTGCCAAATACATTACCCGTGCCTGCTATCTAATTAATATTTTCCTTAAGTAAATTCAGGATTCTATCTAAAATTTTATTTCTGAAGGAACCATGTAACTATTGCAAATAGGAAACCAGAACCTCTTGCCTTCAGTAAGCTGTGGAAAATTTATGTACTACAAACTCAGGCTTTATAGTTTTACCTGCCCATAAGTGAAATAAAAGGGGGAGAGAAGGAGAGGGTGGCAGTTACTGAGGAAGCATTAAATGCATACTGGCACGAATCTGAGACTTTACCTGCCACAGACCAGAAGCACGGTCATTCATATGGGTTCCCTCCACAAGGCCCGGAACCCATGACCCTCCCTCAAAGTGAGGGAGTTAGGCAGAGTTGGGGTCATCGATGCCATGCAGCTTTGCTTTCTTTGTTCTGCCTTTCCACCTGATTAGTTCTGAAAAACACTTTTCTTTTTCTACCTACAATTCTATTAAACCTTTCTCTGCTTCTACTTTTAGCTTGCTTGCCTCAAGTTCCACCCTACCCTTTTAAGACAAGATACTATAGAGATAGTGAGAAAAACAATCATAGTAGTATGGTAGTTGCATTGTAACTAGCTTAGTTCAAACAAAAGAAACCTTGTAACCACGTGACCCGCATGCTCACCTCCCTGCATTTAAGGGAGGGAGAAAGTCCTGATAGGATAATGATTGAGAAAACCCATCTGAGCAAACACGTGATGTGTATCAGTAAAGTTAAGATCTGTCTTTGTGATTGATTGTTCCTAGATTAGACTTTAACCAGAATGTGCTATAAATAAGGAGCCCTGAGAACAGTGTTTTCAGGAGATTCCCAAACCACTCTTTGAGTCCCATCTCCTCATTCGGAATCACCAACGCCATCCCCACCTTCTGGACCCTGACTGTTGCTGGGGCTGGCTCCTGGCATTTACCCTTGATGAAATAAAATTACTTACAAAGAATTTTTAGAAGGAATAATTTTCTTATGGTCTAATGCTGTCATTTCTTAATGTCACTTTCTTTACGACCCATAATCATCTCGCTTACATGCATGGACCACTTTGGGAATGTTCCTTATGACATGGCCCCCAAACAGAACACACATCAGACCTAATTCCCAATTGTTTGATTTTTGACAAGTTACTTAATTCCTTTAAGCTTTGATTCCTCTGTGTGAAAATGGGATAATATATTTCTGTTTCAAGATCACTTTGAAAATTATATGATGTAATGTTCACAATGTGTCTAGTTCTGTGTCTGGAGTTAATTAAAAAGCATGAACACCTTGTGGTACCTCGGTGGCTCAATCAGTTAAGTGTCCAACTCTTGATTTTTGCTCAGGTCATGATCTCAGGGTCATGAGATCAAGCCCCATATTGGGGTCATGCTGAGTGTGGCATCTACTTAAGATTTACTACTCTCTCCCTCTTCTCACCACATGCACATACTTTCTCTCTCTCTAAAAAAACAAAAACAAAAACAAGCCATGAATAGCTACTGTGTGCCAAGCACACCCTCTGGGGGCTCAGGATCTAGAAGAACACATGAAAGAGAAGGGCTCTGCTTTCATGGAACTTACATTCTGTTGAGAGAAAAATCAACCATGAACAACTCAACAAAAGAGCATTCTTTCGAGGTAATACTTAGAAAAGACCTGAAGTAAATAAAATGAAGCACTATGAAAGAAAGTGACTGGTATTTATGGCATACTAATTTCCTTCCTAATTATCAACTCTATATGGTTGGAATTCCATATATGTAGAAAAAGATGAAAGCTATTGAGAATATGCTTGTCAACTGAGATAAGCAAAGGACAAAAGACTGAGAGTGAGTGACAATTGCAGTTTAAAACATAATTAAATATGGCCCAAATTTTAAATGTCTGTACTGGTCTAAAATCTGCCTTCTTAAATTATGTTCTATAGAACATATGATCCTCTCGCAAAAACAGAGAATATTTCATTGTTCATGTCATGGAAATGAAATGCAGTTGGGGTTTTATCGCTTACTTTTGTCATGGTTGTGCTTTTAAAAGAACACAACAACTTCAGAACTTACTATCTTATGTGTGATGAGTTTGATTTTAGGAAAGTTAAGAACATTCTGCCACATAATTCAGGGCCCTAAATATACTTTCGTCAGCAAATTCTGTGTTGGGCATGGCTCAGAAGTCCGTGAGCTGATGATGACAGAATGGGAATAATCAAGCTTTGTACCTAAAACAAAGGATGGATTTATGTGGAGAGAACCAGTTCTGAGATTTCTGAGACCTATTATCGGGTCTGTGAATGATAAATGAACTTACTGAAGGCATTGCAGATTAACTTTGGAGGGCCAGGGAAAAAGTTACCCTCCTTTCCTTCATCTCTTTGCCACCGTAGTCATTTGCAATGACTTTGAGCTGTTGCTCTTACTGCACTCTGTCAACAGCCTTCCCGATGTCTAAATGCCTTAATTACTGGAATTAAGATTCTGAAGAATCAAATAAGAGTATCTAGTTGGAGACAGTAGACCCAATTAGGAAGTAGCAAAAAGGCAGCTACTCTGCTCCCAGCATCTTCTTCGCAGTCCTAATTGAATTCTGCGTTTCCCTCCCCAGTAACAATAAATCTTTTGATCTCTGTGAAAGAAGCGAAGATCAAGCTGATCCTCAGATTGAATCTCTCCTTCTCCACTTCTTCAAAGAGCTAGTTAAATTTGAGTTGCACTTATTTTTTTAAAATGTTTTCCAGTGCAATTACCAGGCACAAAAAATTACTTCCTTTATTATCATAACTGAGAAACACAATTTCTTTTTTCTTCCAGTATTTATATGTTACATTTTAAATCAGTGAATTTCATGTAATTTTAACTTTTTTCTCTGATACTTTGCAATAAGAGGCTTTCACAGTAATGCCACAAGTAGCTGCTTTTTTAAAATTTTCCTGTGTAAGAACTCCTACCTCTAAAACAAGTCATTCAGTGCTATTCATAATTTACTTTAGAAACATAATGATTTTTATTTCCCAGAACAGCAATTAAGAATGTTTAGCAGACTAGATGATGCAGCGGAAAAGCCGTGATCTACTTCTGACCCCGTAGTTACTATTTGTCCTTCAGCGGGTGAAATCTGAATTCTGAATCCCAAGTTGCATATCTGTAGAACAATATTTTGTTATTTTTTTAAGATTGTATTTGCTTATTTATTTATTTGAGAGAGAGAGAGAGAGAGAGAGAGAGAGAGAGAGAGAGAGCGCGAGCACACACAAGCAGGGGGAGTGACAAGCAGAGGGAGAGGGAGAAGCAGACGCCCAGTGGAGCAGGGAGCCTGATATGGGGCTCAATAGCAAGAGCCTGGGATCAGGACCCGAGCTGAAGGCAGACGCTTAATGACTGAGCCACCCAGGCACCCCCACCCGCATTGCTATTTGGAAGGAGAAGCGAATGTAGAAATAAAAATGTGCTTTTTTAAACTGACAAGACCTCTACAAGTAAGTTTTATTGTTACCACGGTACTAGAAGAAAAACATGCTATGGCTCATAAAGCAGAGCAGTGGTTAATCTCATTTTTAGTGCTTACTTTATAGAGCTACTTGCATTCATTTGAATGAATTCAAATGTCATTTCCAGAGTTTGAAATGTGCTGTATCCGTTCTGCTTTAAACAAATCCAGGAGATGAGTGCTGAGATTCCAAACGTACCAGGAAATAGCAGTTCAGATCCATCTTTCCTTACCCACACTCTACAGTCTTGACATATGTATCAAGGTACTGCTTTAAAGACTTCATGAAAAATTTACTTCTAGTAATAAGGACACAAATGATATACCATCCATAAGGTCAATTCAGAGACAAATCTGTATTAACATCTTGAGATCAACCTTCTTACATAATCCACACCTTTCACTCACTGTCTCTTCCCACCAAACGTACCATGCAGGAAAACCCCTGATACACAATGCTGCTGGGATTGGGGTCTCTCTGGCTGTGTCATCTAGAGAACTCTCTGAAATCCTGATTAGTTTGGGGTTTTCAGGTCTGTAGCAAATTGGAGACCCTTACAAGGCTGAAATCATGTTGCATTTTATGTGGTGGAGTAAGATGAAACTAAGTAGAGCTGAGTGAAGAAAAGATGTGAGAAGACAGAGCCTAATAGATAAAGGAGACATGTCAATCTCGTATATTAATTTGGCTATGCTGTGGTGCCCAATAGCTTGGTCAAATACTAGACCAGAAGTTGCTGGGAGTGTATTTTTTAGATGTGATTAACATTTAAATTAGTAGGCTTTGAGTAAAGCAGATTACATTCCTTTGTGTGGGCAGACCTCCTCTAATCAGTCTAATCAGTTGAAAGCTTTAAGAGCAAAGACCTAGTTTCCCGTAGAAGGAATTTAGCCTCAAGACTGCAGCATAGAAAACTTGCCTGAATTTCTCATTCGCTTGACCAAACTGTGGAATTTGGGCTCAAGATTATAACATGAACTCTCACCTGAATTTCTAGCCTGCCAGCTTGCCGTACAGATTTCAGACTTTCCAGGCTCCACCATTGTGTGAGTCCATTTCTTTTTTTTTTTAAAGACCTTATTTATTTATTTATTCATTTATTTAATTTATAGAGTGCACAAATGTGGGGAAGGACAGAGGGAGAGGATGAGAGAGAATCTCAAGCAGCGTCAAAGTGAGCATGGAGTCCAATGTGGGGCTCAATCTCATGAGAACATAACCTGTGCCGAAATCAAGAGTTGGACCGTTAACTGATTGAGCCAGCCAGGCACCCCATGTGAGCCAATTTCTTATAATAAAGTGTCTGCTTGTTTTCTCTCTCTCTCACCCTCCCCCAAATAAAAGGGGGAAAATAGAGAGTAATGTAAATTCATTCACTGTGTAGTCTTTTCAAACTTCACCTACTTCCAGTTTTTCAACATTTACTTCTTGCATCCAAACTAACTATAGAACTCGAAATTCTGCTGGAACAGAATTCTATGTTCAAGATAACAAGTTTCTAAATAAAAGTTGTGTTTTTTCCTTCCAAATTATAGTCTTAAGGATGACCCTTTTTAATCTTAAATTATAGCCATTTACAGATTTCCTTAATATCCGAGCATGTGCCTTGGAAAGAAATCTAAAACTTGCTGTCTATAAAGAAATACTAGAGCAATAATTCATGCTCATTCTGGGAGGCCCAAGGCACTCTTTTTTTTTTGAGAAAATGAGGATATAGAAATGAGCTAACATTCCGGAGACTGGCACAGAGTTGTTTGAAAAAAATAAGACGAATGGTCACTGTGGATGTAGTCTGCATGTTTGCACACAAGCTAGTCAAGAACATGCTGACCCAATTATCTAGCCATAGCTGTGCCAGTCTCCTTGGGTGCAAAAACTTGTGTTCTAATGAGAGAGACAAATCTAAAACATACTACACATTTATACCAATATTTTCAGGTTCACAAAACCTTTTGCTCAGATCCATAAATAAAGTAATAAAGCAAAAAGTACAAAGAAAAGAGAGAGAGGGAGAATGAGAAAGAGAGTTGAGCTGCTTGTTCAAGGTTGTAGGAGTGAGCAGAGCAGGGCTCCACTGGTTTATTTAGATTTCCCACTGTGTTAGCCCTGCTCTTGGTGGCTCTAGGAGGCGCCAAGGAAGACCACCTGAGAACCATTGTGAAGTCAGGTTTCCTACTTCCTCATTTTCTAGAACCCATGGATCATACACGTGTTATCCATTTAAAAGCATTTGAGGGTGGACAGACAATTGCTGAAAAAAATATATATATATCCATAGAGGGGTACTTGTTGGGGTTAATGTAGAGCATGAAATCAGCCATAATACCGGGCTTACTAAAATGTAACACGGAGGCCTCTGGGGGCTAAGAAAGGTTTCCGAGAAGGGTGTGGGCCTTTGGAATGCTGAGGCCTGCGGGACCACTCTGCAGTTGGAATGCTTCAGGGAGTTGCCTTCCTGACACTTTCTTAGCCCAAACAGCCGTCCTGTGACCTGAGAGATGTAGGCATTGTCCCTTAGACTATGTTTAGTAGAACGAACAGATTAGCATATCATATCTTTCCCATAAAAAGATCCTCCTAGTTTCAGTAAGACCCCTTGTCACACATGCTTGAGAAACTAGTGATAAAGATTTGTGATTATCCTGAAGGACCAATAAAAGTGGGAGCAAAGAAGAGCAAATGGTCTTCACCTCTGACAGTTGACCCCCTTGCATTCTCCTCTCTTTCACAGCAAGGTTTGGAGTAATCTTGGGGCGCCTGGATGGCTCAGTCGTTAGGTGTCTGCCTTCGGCTCAGGTTGTGATCCCGGAGTCCTAGGATCGAGCCCCGCATTGGGGTCCCTGCTATGTGGGAAGCCTGCTTCTCCTTCTCTCACTCTGCCTGCTTGTGTTCCCTCTCTGTGTTTCTCTGTCAAATAAATAAATAAAATCTTAAAAAAAAAAAAAAAGTTTAGAGAATCTTTCATCCGTAGGTAAGGGGGTTGTTCCTGGCAGGTACTTTACATTTCAGAAAATGTAAAAAACAAAACAAAACAAAAACAAAA
>PITA01021318.1:0-32908 GCA_004023965.1 Spilogale gracilis | reverse complement strand
CTTTGCTGTACAGAAGCTTTTTATTTTGATGAAGTCCCAGAAGTTCATTTTCGCTTTTGTCTCCTTTGCCTTTGGAGACGTGTCTTGAAAGAAGTTGCTGTGGCCGATGTCAAAGAGGTTACTGCCTATGTTCTCTTCCAGGATTTTGATGGATTCCTACCTCACGTTGAGGTCTTTCATCCATTTCGAGTTTGCCTTTGTGTGTGGTGTAAGAGAATGGTCTAGTTTCATTCTTCTATATGTAGCTGTCTTGAAAGAAGTTGCTGTGATGCCTCCAGTTTTATTCTTCTTTTCCAAGACCACTTTCACTAGTTGGGGGTCTCTGATGATTCTAATTAAGTTTTAGGACTGTTCTGTCTGTGAACAATAACACTGCAATTGTGATAGGGATTGCACTGAACCTGTATATTGGTTTGGGTAGTATGAATATTTAACAACATTCTTTCAGTCTATGAGCACAGATTATTTTGCCACTTATTTATACCTTCAGTTTCTTTTAATACTGTATTGTAGTTTTCAATATACAAGTCTTTCACCTTCTTAAAAAGTTAGATTTATTCTTGGCTATTTTATTCCTTTGACACATTTGTAAATGGAATTGTTTTCTTCTCTTTTTGATATTTCATTATTAGTGTATAAAAACACAATGTTGATTTTTTCTTTTATCTTGCAACTTACTGGATTTCTTTATTCTAACAGTTTCCAGATTTTAATCATTAGGATTTTTATATATAGTATCATATTATCTGCAAAATATGCCAGCTTTACATCTTTCTTTCCAATTCGTATGTTTATTTTCTTTTCTTGCTTAATTGCTCTGGCAATACTTACCCACTACTGGATAAAAGTGGAAAGACTGGGTATCCTTGTCTTGTTCCTGATCTTGTCTTGTTCCTGATCTTAGCAGAAAAACTGAAAAGCTTTTCATAGTTGAATAGGATGATAGCTGTGGTTTTGCCATATGTAGCCTTTCTACTGTGTTGAGGTATATTCCCTTCATAACCACTTTGTTGAGAGTTTTTATCATAAATGGATGTTGTATTTTGTTAAATGCTTTTCCACATCAAGATGAAATAATTTTTATCCTTTACGTTGTTAATATCACATATTGATTGATTTGTAGATGTTAAACCTTGCATCCTTGGAATAAATCCCACTTGATCCTGGTTTATGATTCTTTTAATGTACTACAGAATTCAGTTTGCTTATATTTTGTTGGGGATTTTTTTTAATCTATATATTAGGAATACTGTTCCTGTAATTTTTCTTCTCTTTTCCTGTGGTATCCTTGTCTGGTTTTGGTATCAGGGTAATACTTTCCTTGCAAAATGAGTTTGGAAGAGTTTCCTCCTCTTATTTTTTGGAAGAGTTTGAGGAGGATTTTTGTTTGTTGGAAGGTTTTTGTTTTTAGCATTCATTTTTAAAAATTGAGAATCAATTAACATATAGTTGTAATTATTATTAGTTTCAGAGTTAGAGTTGAGTGATTCATCAGTTGCATAGAACACCCACTGCTCAATATATCAAGTGTTGTCCTTAATACCCATCACCCAGTTATCCCATCCTCCCACCCACACCCCCTCCAGCAACCCTCAGTTTGTTCCCTAGTTGAAAGTCTCCTATGGTTTGTCTCCCTCTCTGATTTCATCTTATTTTACCTTCCCATCCCCCATGTTCATTTGTTTTATTTCTTAAATTCCACATGAGTGAAATCATACGATCTTTCTCTGACTTATTTCACTTAGCATAATACCCTCTAATTCCATCCACATGATTGTAAATGGCAAGATTTCATCCTTTTTGATGGCTAAGTAATATTAAATTGTTTATACCACATCTTCTTTATCCATTCATCTGTTGATGACATCTGGGCTCTTCTCATAGTTTGGCTATTGTAGACATTGCTGTTATAAATATTGGGGTGCAGGTGCCCCTTCGAATCACTATGTTTGTATCTTTTTGTTAAGTATCTGAGGAGAGCAATTGCTGGGTCGTAGGGGATCCCTATTTCTAACTTTTTGAGGAAATCTCATATTTTCCAGAGTGGCTGCACCAGTTTGCGTTCTCACCAACAGTTTAAAAAGGTTTCCCATTCTCCACATCCTTGCCAACATCTGTTGTTTTCTGAGGTACCTCATCAGTTTTGATTTTTATTTCCCTGATGCTAAGTGACATTGAGCATTTTTTCATGTATATTGGCCCTCTGTATGTCTTCTTCGGAGAAATGTCTGTTCATATCTTCTAACCATTTCTTGACTGGATTATTTGGTTTTTTTTGGGTGTTGAGTTTGATAAGTTCTTTACAGATTTTGGTTACTAGCCGTTTACCTGGTAAGACATTTGCAAATATCTTCTCCCATTCTGTAGGTTCTCTTCTGGTTTAATTGAATGTTTCCTTTGCTGGGCAAAAGCTTTTTATCTTAAGTCCCAACAGTTCATTTTTGCTTCTGTTTCCCTTGCCTTTGAAAATGTGTCTAGCAAGAAGTTGCTTGCTGCTGAGGTCAAAGAAGTTTCTGCCTGTATTGTCCTCTAGGCTTTTGACGGATTCCTGTCTCACATTTAAGTCTTTCATTCTGGATGACATGATTTGATTACTGATTCAATCCACTTAGTAGGAGCCAGTCTATTCCGATTTTCTATTTCATCTTAATTCACTCTTGGTAGGTTGTGTATTTCTAGGAATGTATTAATTTCTTGTAGATTGCTCAGTTTGTTAGCATACAATTGTTTATCACAGTCTTAGAATCCTTTGTATTTCTGTGGTATCAGTTGTAGCATCTCCTGTTTCTGTTTCGTTTAGATTTTATTTGAACCCTCTCTTTTCTTCTCGGTGAGTACAGCTAAAGGTTTGTCAATTTTGTCTGTGTTTTCCAAAACCCAGCTTTTAGTTTCATTAATCTTTTCCATTTGTCTTTTTAGTCTCTATTTCATTTATGTCTGCTCTGACCTTTATTTCCTTCTATTTTTGGGCTTTTTTTGTACTTTACACCCAGGTCCTTGAGGTGTACAGTTAGGTTGTTTGAAACTTTTCTTGAGGTAGGCATTTATGGCTATGAACTTCCTTTTAGAATTGCTTTTCTTATATCCCATAAATTTTGGTGTGCTCCATTTCTATTTTCATTTGTCTCAAATTATTTTTATTTCTTTTGATTTCTTCTTTGACCCACTGGTTGTTTAATACATGTTTAATCTCCACATGTGTAAATTTTCTAGTTTTGTGTAATGTCTCCTTTCATACCACTGTGGTTTGAAAAGGTGGTTGATATGATTTTAATCCTCTTAAATATGATATAATACAAGTATTTCTAAGACATTTGATCTGTCTTGGAAAATGCACTTTCAGTTGAGAAGAAGGTACATTCTGGTTTTTTTGAATGAAGTGTTCTGTAAATATCTATTAAGTCCATCTGGTCTAATGTGTTATTTAAGGCCAGTGAGCTCTCTGTTGATGTACGTGGGGTACTAAAGTCCGTTATTATTATATTGCTATTTCTCCCTTTTGATCTAAATATATATTTACCTTATATATAGAGATGCTCTTATATTGAATGTATATTTATAAATGTTATATTTTCTCACTGGATTGACCCATTTATCATTTTTGATAACCTTCTCTGTCTCTTATTACAATTTTTGCTTTGAAGTCTGTTGTCTGATAAAAGTATAGCTATTCCAGCTTTCCTTTGGATTTCCATTTGCACAGAATATCTTTTTCTAGCCCTTCACTTTTTGTCTGTGTGTTTCCCCTTACATCTAAAGTTAGTCTTTCAGGTAGCCTACAGATGGGTTTGTTTACTTTATCCATTCAACAAACTTTATTTTTTTATTGAAGAAATTAATGCATTTATATTTAAAGTAATTACTGACAGATATGTGCTTATTTCAATTTTGATAATTTTCTGGTTGTTTTTATTTTTCTACTTTTTCTTGCTCTATTTCTTTGTTGTTTGGTGACTTTCTTAGTGGTATGCTTATATTCCTCTCTTTATCTTTTGTGTATTTACTATAAATTTTTGCTTTGTGGTCACTATGAGGCTTAGATATAACAACTCAGATCTCTAACACTCTATTTTAAGTTGATAATTTAAACTGTTCATATTGTAAAGCTTAACATTACTACCCATCCCCATGTTTTACATTTTTCATGTCACATTTTGTAACTTTTAGTCTTGTGTTTCCTTTAACTATTATAATCACACTTATTTTTGCTACTTTTGTTTTTTAATCTTCATACTTTGTAAGTGATTAATCCACTATATTTACCATATATTAACCTTTCCAATGAGATGTATTCTTTCTTATTTTACCTTAATACTAATTAGTGCCTTCTATTTTCAGTTTAAGGAAGTTCCTTTAACATATCTACTATGGCCAGTTAAGTGGTAATGAACTCCTTTAGCTTTTGTTTGTCTGGAAGCTCTCTCTCCTCCACTTTTTTTAAGTCACATCTAAGACATCTACTGCTGTATTTTAAATAAACAATACATACCCAAATTTCCTCAATTATGCCCAAAATGATTTTATTACCATGATAAGTACACTAATCCCCATGATCTCTTGGACCTGTCGACCCACATCTCCTCTGATAACTATCAGTTTGTTCTCTATAGTTAAGAATCTATTTCTTGGTTTGTCTCTCCTTCTTTTCCCCATTTACTCATTTGTTTTGTTTAAATTCCACATATGAGATCAAATAGTATTTGTCTTTCTCTGACTGAATTATTTCACTTAACATTATATTATACTCTCTAGCTTCATCCATGTTGTTACAGATGGAAACATTTTGTTCCTTTTTATGGCTGAGTAAGATTTCTTTTCTAAGTAGCTTCCACATCCAGTGTAGAGCCCAACATGGGGCTTGAACTCATGACCCTAAGGATCAAGACCTGAGCTGAGATCAAGTATCAGATGTTTAACCAACTGAGCCACCCAGGAGCCCCTTGAATAATATTTCATTGCCTGCCTATCCGTCTGTCTGTCTGTCTGTCTATCTATCTATCTACATCTCTTATTATTTATCCATTCATCTATTGATGGACACTTGGGCTGCTACCATAGTTTGACTAATTAAAAATAATGCTGCTATAAACAGAGGTGCATATAGCTGTTTGACTTAGTGGTTGTGTATTTTTTGGGTAAATATCCAGTAGAGTGATTGCTGGATTGTAGGGCAGTTCTCTTTTTAACTTTTTGAGGAACCTCCATACTGTCTTCCACAGTAACTGCATGAGTTTGCATTCCCAACTGCATGAGGATTCCTTTTTCTCCATATCCTTGCCTAACCTTGTTTGTTTTCTTTTTGATTTTAGCCAATCTGACAGGTGTGAGATGACATAGTTTTGATTTGCCTTTCCCTAATTGAGCATCTTTTCATGTGTCTATTGGCCATCTGATGTCTTCTTTGGAGAAATGTCTACTCATGTTTTCTGCCCATTTTTAAATAAGGTTATTTGTGGTTTCGGTGTTGAGGTGTATAAGTTCTTTATATAGTTTGGATATTAACCATTTAACAGATATGTCAGTTGCAAATATCTTCTTCATTCCATAGCTGATCATTTCTTTTGCTGTGCAGAAATTTTTATTCTGATGTAGTCCCAATAGTTTGTTTTTTGCTCTCTCCCCCCCACCTTGCCTTAGGAGACTTACCTAGAAAAATGTTATGGCCCATGTCATAGAAATGACTCCTTATTCTTTTCTAGGGTTTTTATGGCTTCAGGTCTCACATTTAGGTCTTGAATCTATTTTGAGTTTATTTTTGTAGATGGTGTGAGAAAGTGGTCCCGTTTCATTCTTTTGCATGTAGCTGCCCAGTCTTCCCAAGACCATTTGTGGAAGAGACTTTTTTCCATATTATATATAAATTCCTCCTTTACTGAAGATTAATTGACCATATAATTAAGGGTTTATTTCTAGGTTTTCTATTCCATTCCATCGATCCATGTGTCTATATTTATGTCAGTACTCCTATTGTTTGATTACTATAGCTTTGTATTATAACTTGGAAATCTGGAATTGAGTTAGCTCCAGTTTTATTTTTCAAAACTGCTTTGGCTATCTGGGGTCTTTCGTGGTACAAATTTTAGGATTGTTCTAGTTCTGTGAAAAATGCTATTGGTATTTTGATAAGGACTACATTAAATCTGTAGGTTGCTTTGGGTAGTACAGAATTTTCACAATATTTGTTCTCCCAATTCATTAGCATGGAATACCTTTCCATTTCTTTGTGTCATCTTCATTTTCTTTCATCAGTGTTTTATAGTTTCTCCTTCACTTCTGAATAACTTTGTCAGGTAGAATATTCTTGGATGGCAGTATCTTTTCTTTCAGCTCTTTGAACATAAAATGCTATACCCTTCTGGCCTGCAAAGTTCCTGCTGAAAAATCTTACAGATTTACGGGAGTTCTTATGTACGCAGTAAGTTGCTTTTTTATTTTTCTTTTCTTTTCTTTCTTCTTCTTTTTTTTTTTTTTGCTTGCTGCTTTTAGTATTTTCTCCATTTTCCATTCTTTTTTGCTACTCTGTGTTGTCTTCACATTGACTGATGCTTCTGCTGCTTCTAGTTTCATGTTGAATGTCTCTAGTGTATTTTTCACATCAGTTACATTTTTAAGCTCTGTGACTTCTAATTGGTACCTTCCATTTTCCATCTCTTTGTTGAAGACTGTGTTAATTCATTCTTCTCTCCAGTTTTTTAAGCATCTTCATGACCATTACTTTGAAATCTTTAGTAGGTAAATTACTTATCTCTATTTCATTAATTTTTCCCCTGTAAGTTTTATCTTGTTTTTCTTTCCATTTGGAACATATTCCTCTCTTCATTTTACTTGACACTCTGTGTTGGTTTCTATATAGCAGATGAGACTATGCCGTCTTTCAATCTTGAAGGAGTGGCCTTGCGTAGGAGATGAAACTTGTTATTCAACCCTGTTTTAGTTCTTGGTTGTCTTTCAAACCTTTATGCATGTCCAAGCAGTCTATTACATTTTAATAGCTTCCAGTAGTTAAGGATGTGCCAAGACCTGTCAGTGTCCTTGTGGGGGATGATCTCAGCTCCTAGATTCAGGCTGACTGGAAGCCAGACCTCTAGGCATCAGCTTTTAGAAGTATGTAAATATATTACAGTCCTGTGGGACCATAGTGTAAGCCTCCACTGAGAAGCAGGCCATCTGGGGGTACCCTGGGTGGCACAGCAATCAGGGCTCCAAACAAGTGTATAAGGTCTTTTCTGGGTGATAGTAATGAGGTAGAGCAAGACAGATAGAGAATGCAAGATGGTGCTCTCAGCCTATGTTTCTTGAGAGCAGCTTTGTATGATACTAAATGTGTGCCAAGCCTGAAGAGGTCCCTAAGGCCAAAGCTCCAGACCAAGGAAAAATGCCTCCTGTACAGACAGACTTGTGAGTGTGCCTCAGTCTGCTGTCTGTGCAGAGCTCTGGGGGTGGTAGCCTGCTAGTTCACCAAGAACAATCTCTCCAAGTGCCACAGTCCCACAGGACCCAGGAACGCTAGCCCTCCATCCCCGATCCCAGCCACCAGAGCCAGGTGATCAAGGGATGCTCCCTGAAGGCACTTATACAAACTGGGGCACCAGGTGTGTGTATACCTCCCCTCCAGGAGACACTGGCCCTTGGAAGCACAGCAGAGAGTGAGCTCAAAGATAGGGCCCACCTACAAAAGTCTCTATAAAGGATTATAGTCAGCTCGAAGATGTGTGTTTATTTTTTATTTTTAAAGATTTACTTGAGAGAAACACAGCCAGAGAGGGAACACAGGCAGAGGGAGTAAGAGAGGGAGAAGCAGGCTTCCTACTGAGCAGGGAGCCCGATGTGGGGCTTGATCCCAGGACTCTGGGATCATGAACTGAGCTGAAGGCAGATGCTTAACGAGTGAGCCACCCAGGTGCCCCAAGATGTGTGTTTAATTAGAAGCCTGCCACTCAGGCTGTAGTTGTGATGATTAACTTATAATCTTCCTTCACAGGAAGGAAGACAGTTCCTGGGTCTGATGCCTCCTGCTGTGCCCTAAGGGGCATAGCTGCAAAGGAACTTTCTTTACTGATTACAGTTCTGTGGGGCCCATGAACTGAAGGCTTACTGGTCACCAGAGTCAGGGATGCAGTGGTGTACCCTGGCAGCAGCTGAAAAAACTGAGATGTTTTTTCATCTCAGTTTTAGATAGGGGGTATGAGTTCCTTTTTGGGTGACACTGACTGTTACTGTGCCATAGAACAAGGAATATATGCTCCATTGGCCTCTACAGCTAAGATACCAAGTTTGCAGCCTATATAATGTAATTATTGATACACTAAGGTTTAAATCTGTACTCCTTTTTACTTTGTCCCATCTCTTCATTATAGCCTTTGTCCTCTTTCTCCCATCTTTTGAAATTTATGATTTTATCTTATCACCTCATTGATTTATTAGCTTTAATTCTTTTATTTCAGTGGTTGCTTTAGGATATATCTTTAATAATCTACCTTAGGTATTTCACCATTTCATATATAATATAAAACCCTTAAAATAGTATATATTTCCCTTTCTCTAATTTCATCCATTGTGTTATTGTCTTTTTTTTTTTTTTTTACTTATAAACCACATTCCATATTATTCATGTTTAAATGGATGTATTAGTTTGCTAAGACCGCTGTAACAGAATACTGCAAATTGGGTGGCTTAAACAGAAATGTATTTTATTACAGTTCTAGAGGCTAAAAGTCTGAGATCAAGGTGTCTACAGGGTTAGTCATTTTAAGGGCTGTGAAAGAAAATCTGTTCATGCCTTTATTTTAGCTACTGGTTGTTGGCAATCTTCGTGCTCTTTGGCTTATAGAACCATTGCCCCTCTGCATTCACATGACATTGTTCCTGTGTGTGTGTGTGTGTGTGTTTCTAAGCCAGAATTTCTCCTTCTTATAAGAATATTACAGTCATATTGAATTAGGACTCACCCTAATGACCTCATTTTAACTTGATCATCTCTGTAAAGACCGAATCTCCAAATAAAGTTAGCACACTGGAAGTCAGGACTCCAACATATCTTTTCAAGGAGGAATAGGACAGAATTCAACCCATAATAATGGTCAGCTGTCCTTCAGAGAGTTTAATAAAGAAAAAACCAAATTTTTTACAAGTATGTAGTTATCACTTCCTGAATTCTTCATCATTTTGCATAGATCTGTATTTCCACTAGGTTGAAGCACTTCTTCCTTAATATTTCTTGAAATGTAAACTGGCTGATGTTGAATCCCTGAAGCTCTTGAATGTCTGAAACATATTTTGTCTTTATTTTTGAAACATATTTTTGCTTGGTGACAAATTATTATTTTTCAGTATTTTAACATGTCTTTAAAAAAATCTGGCTGCTTTTAAGAATTTCTCTATATCACTGTGTTTTGATTTTGTGTATGTGTTGAGGGGAGTTGATTACCATGTGCCTTGGTGTAATTTTGTTTCTTAAGCTGTAGGTTTGTTGAGCTTATTGGATTTGTGGATTTACAGCTTTTATCAAATTTGGAAAATTGTAGCCCATTGTTTCTTTAATTTTCCTGCCTTGTGGGAGGGACTCCAATTATGCTTTTATTTGGCCACTTGATATTATCTAATTGCTTAATGATGTTCTTCCAACTTAAAAAAAATTGTTTTCGTATTTAATTTTGGATAGTTTCTACTGTCATGTGTTCAGTCTAACTTTTCTTTAATATCTAATGTGCCTTAATTCCATCTAGTATGTATTTCATATCCTACATGGTAGTATCCATCTCTGGAAGTTAGATTTGGTATTTTTAAGTATGTTCTATGTCTCTAAACTCTTTGTACATATAGAACACAGTCATCCTGTGCTATTTTAATGTCTCTGTATCCTAATTTTAACATCCATGTCAGTTCAGGGTTGGTCTTTGTTAATTATAGCCAGTTATTTTTTTATTGGAAGTCTAACATGGTGGATTTTTAACTTGTTGGGTGCTGGATGGCACTGTATTGCTATGAATATTCTTGAGCTTTGTTCCGGGATGTAGTTAAATTACCTGGAGACACTTTGATCTTTTTGGGTCTCTTAAGATTTATAAGGTGGGACTGGACAACTGTTTAGTCTAAGGCTAAATATTTTCCAGCACTTAGGTAAGACTGTTCTGTATACTCTGCTTAATGCACTGTGATTGTTTAGGTTTCCAGTATGGCTGATGAGAATATAATTAGCACTATAACCTCCACTCTTTTTGAGTGCAATTCGAGTCTCATGTAGTTTTCTTACACATGTCATGTACTACAGTACTCAGCTGAGTCCTCATTTTTGCCCTCCAGAACTCCAGAGTTTTCCCTTTGTGCAGCTATCACATACTGTACTGTGTTCTCTGAACCCTAGCTGCCTAGGTTTAGGTATCTCAACTCTATGTCCACAACTCAGAGAATCAGCTGGGCTTTGCCTGAGATTCTCTCTCTGTGTCAGGTCCTAGAAACTCTCTGAAGGCCAAATGCTAGTTCAAGAATAAGGCTCAACTGATTTTTTTCAGTCTTTCAGTGATCTATTCAATGTATTGTAAATTACTTATAGTTTGCCCACTTTTTGTTGCTTTAGGAAGGGAAAGATCAATCTGGTCCTTGTTACTCCATCTTGCCTGGAAGTGAAAGCCCAATTCTACTACTGAACATAAAGTAGTAGCAGTTCTTTTGCCGTCCCCAATAACTTTAGGGTTTTTAAAGTTTATGGCTTTCTATATAAACAAATTTAATATTTGAGTACAAGGTTTAGACAAAATGATTATCATATTTCAGAAGTCCCTAAAGGATTATCTCTAATATGTTTCTTAAGGAAGGAAGAAAATCCATGTACAAAGCCAAATAAATGCATTTTAAAGTGTAGGTCCTGATGGCACAGGAATTCTTTGCAATGACAAGCTAAGAACAGCTATTTGACCATAAAGCAAACATCTGTCCACCTTTCAGAGGTATAGATAACGGTAATAGTTTGTTAGAATTTTTCAATCAAAAGGATTCATATGAAAATTCAATCTCTGGAACTTTCCAATAATAATAAACATTTCTTTAGCACTCACTATGTAATAGGCACTGTGCTAAATGTTTTAAATACCTCTTAACTAGACATTACAACTGTCCTATGAAATATGGTCCATTACTAACCCCATCATACAGATAAGAAAACACCCTCAGAGTTGCAACCCCAGGTTGCAATAAGATTCTATTCTTTTATTCAAGATGTAGTTAATAAGTACTTTATATACCAGGCACTCTTCTTGGTGCCAGGAATATAACAGCAGAGTGAAAAATTTACACTGTAATACATTGTCTTTATAACATTAAAAATCCAGTTCATAAAAAATTTTGGTACCTAATGCTTTATGAAAAGTAGAATGTTAAACATGAATTTGTCATTAAGAAAAAAACTATTTTTTTAAAAAAGGAAACATTTAAGTAGTTTCATCAACTAAGTACAAATAGCTGGGATTTAATAAAGTTTTAACTGTCTCAAAAGCCCCTGCTCTTGACATTATTTCCTAATGGCTCTACATCACAGTATACATCAGAAAAAGATACCTCAAACAAACAAAAAGCCCAAACCTTACAGCTATCTGGAAATCTTTGCAATTTATAAAGTCTTTTGATTACAGAAATAAACAGGAAACAAAATAAATAAAAACCACTTATTCTGACAGTACCATATTTGTCAGCTAAATGTTCAAAAATTTTCACAGAATATTTGCTTCTGAATAGAATTTCTTACCAACTTGTTCATAGAAAACACACCTGCTATTTTAGGATTGTAAAGACAATGCTTTTCCTTTGTAAGATCTACAAGTCTCAAAACAGAATTCTACATACCTCTACAGCAGGTACAATGTCTATGCCAACAGTTAGAAATTCTTCAAACTTCAAAAATGGGTTAAAGCAGCTGCCAACGTCAAGTAATCTGATCTTTCCTGAGGTCTGTAGCAACCTAAAAATAGATGATTTTCAGTTCACCTTTTATAGGATAAAATATAAGAAAAAGTTCAAGTATTTGAGAAAAAGATCATAGAAATCATTGACTAAATTTTTGGTCTCAAGATCCCTTTATACATTACAAAATTACTGAGTACCTTAAAGACCTTTCATACATGTGGGTTGTAGGTACCAATAATACCATATCTGAAACTAAAACTGAATAGTAAAAAAAACATTAATTCATTTATTTAACATGCTTCAATAGGCTTTTTTAAAAATATAAAATATAGGGGTGTGGGTGGCTCAGTTGGTTAAGCAACTCCCTTCGGCTCAGGTCATGATCCTGGAGTCCCGGGATGGAGTCCCTCATTGGGCTTCCTGCTTAGCGGGAAACCTGCTTCTCCCTCTCTCACTCCCCCTGCTTGTGTTCCCTCTCTGGCTATGTTTCTCTCTGTCAAATAAATAAAATCTTAAAAAAAAAATAAATTATACTTTTAACATGAAAAATCTAGATTTGAAAGATAAAAAGTGAGGCACTGTTTTACATTTTTTCAAGTGTCTTTAATGTCTGGTTTAATAGAAGACAGATGAATCCTCATACAGGCTTTTGTGTACAGGCTGTTGTAACATCGCATGTCATGTAGTTTGTAAAACTCCACTTTACATTCATGAGAGAAAGAGTAATAAAGACAAATGACATCTCAGTATTATTAAAATAATTTTTCACCCACAGAGATCCTGGAAGGGTCTCAAATATCCAGACCACACTTTGAAAACTGTCCTTGTAGATAAAAGAATGAATTCACAAATTAAATCTCATCAATTTAACAATGTCCTTGGACTTCACTTTAATTTGTCACAGTAACTTAAAGGAACCAAAAGAACATCATAATATTTTTAAACTTGTAAAAAATTTTTATATATGTGCAAGAGCTTTCCTCATGGTCAAAAATAGTCATTTCTGGTTTTGTGTACCTTCTTTTTCTACTGCTGTATAAAGCTGGTCACCTATAAGTACTATCAATTTATGTAGCAGCAAGTAAGGATAAAGGAAACTGGATTTTATTGGACCTAAGTCTGTAGTCCTAGTTTTCAAATAGTAAAACAATAATAAATAAACTTCAGACATAGTCCATTTCCTTTGATAATTTCCTTTTAAAAAATTTATGTGAACATATTGGAAAAATAAAGAAAACATGAATCTTGTATAAAGGGCAGAGAGAACCTGTCCAGCTTCTCTTCCTTACACCTTGGCTACCATTTTCCTTTGGATCCACTGGGAGAGATGTTAAACTACACACAGAAGGTTAAGATCCTGACAAAGGCACTAGACGTCAAAATAACAAAGTTTGCAATAAACAGGGGTTATATTTTTTTATGAAGAGCATGATGCCTAACGTTTTACAGAAATGACCACCATCAACATTTGATTATAAATAATATAGGACTCCCATTTGATAAAGTATATGGCAGGGTATAAAGGGCCTTGATTTTCCCTATCTGTAAAAAGACTCACTATCTCTGACAATGCCCTCTAGATGAATGTCCGTTCTTGAAAGGAATAGCTAGCAATTTTGCCAGTGAAAAGAGCCACTCCAACAGGTAATTTCCGGTACTGTAGCCACTCAGGAAGCAGCTTAATATGTAGTTTGGGTGATGCATATAACAAAAAAAGATCTGTAAAAAGTTTGGTGATACTTGAAATATCACAATACACTAGGTTCCAAGGAAGAAAGACACCAGCAAACATATGTGGCACATATTCCAAGCTGCTAAACAGAGCAAAAGATCCAGTAGATGGGGGTCATAGAAATGTCTGGCTTTTAGCTGACATTTGCTATTGAATTCAAATTTGAATGACCAAATCATAACCAGTTAGAATAAATGAATATCTGTAACAATAATACATATACACTATTAGATAACCCTAGCCTCAAGTAAGGATTATAGGGACTAAGAAGAAGAGTTCTTCTCATCACAGAGATGAAATCAAAACCTGATTCTTGTCCTTTACCTGTGTAATATGCAGACAATTATAGTGCCCACACTTAGGAGTTGTTTCCAGGTTTAAATGAGATAATGCATTTATAATGCTTGACCAATATTTGCTACATGGCAAGAGGTCAAAAGTGGTAAATACTATTAGCTGTTAATGTTACAGATGGAATTTTTTTGTGGTTAATCCAGAAATGATCTTTCTCAACATAGTAAAAGCAGAATATGCCCCACATTAAATTATATACTAGTAGATTCTGGTAAACTGGATAGCAAATTCCTGACAGTCTCTTAAAAAGTGCTTCTTGTAAATTAAATTTTCTATCTGGATGGAGTATTCTAAATCAAGTTAATTCAACATTATGATACAATCACCAATAGCAGTATGATGGATTTATTCTCAATATGTACCTAAGTCCATTTCAACTTCTTTGGTCCAGCTCCTTAATTTTTTATTTGCATCAAACATATTTATAGTTTAAAGAATAATCACAAAGTGAACATCCAAGTAATTACCATCCAGGTCAAGAAATGAAACACTGCACACACTCTGAAAGCATGACTCTCCTAATAATATCCTTCATCCCTTTGTGTAAATGCAGCCACTATCCCAATTTTCATGGTAATCATTCTCTTCATTTCCTTTTATAGTCTTACTACCTATATCCATGTGCCTTAACAATACAGTTTTTTGTTTTTTGTGTTTTTTTTTTTTTTTTGAGAGGCAGTGGGGATGTACAGAGGGAGAAGAAGATAAGGCCTTTTTTTTTTTTTTTTTCGTCTTTTTGTTTTAAGATTTTATTTGAGAGAGAATGAGACAAAGCATGAGCAAGGGGAGGAACAGAGGGAGAAACAGGTTTTCCACTGAGCTGGGAGCTGGACATGGGGTTCAATCCCATGACTCTGGGCTAATGACCTGAGTTGAAGGCAGATGCTTAACCAGGTCACCCAGGTGCTCCTAAACAATAATTTTATTTCATTTAACATTGTTTGTAAGAGTCATCTGTACTTCTCCAGTTAATTAACATTAATTGCTGTATAGTAGTAACTGCAGACACTGTATCCCATTGGGATTTTTGACAAGAATGACACTAAGTGTTAAGATCATTTCAGGAGAATTCACAGCTTTACCGTACTGTCTTCTAATCCATGGAGAGGGCATAGCTCTCTATTTAGCTTTCTAAAATTGTCTCCTGTATCTTTTCTTGCATTTGTATTTCTTGGTATCTCAATTTTTGATGGTATCATCATTTTTCCCTTATGGATAAATGTTTACTTTTAAAAATACCATGCTTCCCTGCTGGTTACATAGAGGTGGTCCATATTTTGATACAGTAATTACAACGTTAAAGGTCAGAGGCAGAGAAAAGGAGCAAAAAAAGAAGCAGAAAGTTACATACAAGGGAAATTCCATAAGCCAATCAGCTGATTTTTCAGCAGAAACTTTGCAAGACAGAACACAGTAGCATGATATATTCAAAGAACTGAAAGGAAAAAAACTACTACCAAAATTACTCTAGCCAGCAAGATTATCATTCAGAATTGAAGAGGTGAGTTTCTCAGACATATAAAAGTTAAAGGGGTTTAACATCACTAAATTAGCCATATAAGAAATGGTAAAGGAACTTAAAGTGGAAAACAAAAGGCCATAAGTAGAAGAAAACTATCAATAAAAAGATGTAAAATATGACAACATATATAATGTGGTGGGGGTAGTAAAAAGTTCTCTTAAAATGTGTTCAGACTTAGGTGGCCATCAACTTAAGACTGGTATACTTAGGAACATGAACCTCATGGTAACCACAAACCCAAAAGCTATAACAGATACAAAATAAAGAGAAATAGAATCAAAGCATAATACTATGAAAGTCTTCAGTCACAAGTAAAGGGAGGAGAAGAAGGAACAGAGAAGAACTGCAAAATACAGGAAAAAATATAACAAAATGACAATCTATCAATATATCAACAATCAACATATCTATCAATAATTACTTTAAGTGTAAATCGTCCAAAAGTACCAATTGAAAGAAGATTGAAAGCAGAATGGATAAGGAGGCTCATTTTAGACTTACATAGAGACTAAAAGTGAAAGAATTTAAAGAGGTATTCCACACAAATGGAAGTGTGTAGGTAGGGAGGTTAGGATGGCAATACTTTTATCAGACAAAGTAGGCCTTCAAACAGCGACTAATAGAACACGAAGAGGGTACTACATACTGATAAAAGGGGTCACTCCCACAAGAGGATATAGCAGTTGTAAAGATCTATGCATTCAACACTGGAGCACCTAAATACATAAAGCAAGTATCAAGGCTTAAGTGGAGAAACAGAGTTATACAACATTAGGACTTTAACAACACACTACCTACATCAATGGATGTAGAAGGCAGAAAATCAACAAGAAAACTGTCTGTGTGTAATACATTAGAGCAGATGGACTTAAGAGATATACACAGAACACTTCATCTAAAAACAACAGAATACAGATTGTTTTCAAGTGCATTGGAAACATTCTCCAGGACAGATCACATATTAGGCCACAAAACAAGTCTCAATAAATTTAAGATTGAAATCATATCATGCATCTTTTCTGACCACAATGGTATTAAACTAGAAATCAGTCACAAGGAAGGAACTGGAAAAAACACAAGTGATTAAACAACATGCTACTGAACAGCCAATGAGTTGATAAAGAAATCAAAGGTACATGGAGAAAAATGAAAACAAAACCACAGTCGTTCATATAGTCCTTGGAGTTCTAGAGGGGAAATTTATAGTGATACAGGCTTACCACAAGAAACAAGAAAAAGCTCAATCTAACCTTAAACTTAAAGAAATTAGAAAAAGAACAAAGGTCAAGGTTAGTAGAAAAAAGGAAATAACAAAGATTAGAGCAAAAATAAATGAAAGAGACCTGACAAAGGAAAACAATAAAACCAAGAGCTGGTTCTTTGAAGATAAAAACAAGTCTGTCTAAAGGCTTATAAATTTTATCCAGAAAGAAGAGGATCCAAATAAATCATGAATGAAAGAGAAGTAAAAGATTATAAGATAATATAAAAAAAATTATGTGCCCTAAACTGGACAACCTAGAAAAAAATAAATTTCTAGATATAAACAATCTCCCAGAACTGAAACAGAAAATCTAAATACACTGATTTTTTAGTAATGAAATTCAATCAGCTAAAAAACAAAACAAAACAAAACAAAAAACCACCACCACCAACAAAAACTTCCCAACAAATAGAAGTCCGGGACTAGATGGACTCACAGGTGAATTCTACCAATATTTAAATAAAAGTTAATAGCTGTGCCCTTCAACTATCCCAAAAACTTGACTAGGAAGAAAGATTCCCAAATCCACTGTATAAGGTCAACATTAGCCTGATAACAAAACCAGACAAAGACACTACAAAAACAGAAAACTATAGGCCAACATCACTGCAAATATCCTCAACCAAGTATTAGCAAATCACTGCATTCAACAATCCATTAAAAAAAAAAAAGATCATCATTCACCATGATCAAGTGGGAACTATTTCAGGGATGCAAGGATGCCTTGTTATTTGCAGCTCAATCAGCAAAAAGGATAAAAATCTTATTTCGATAGATACAGGAAAAGCATCTGACAAAACTCAATATCTCTTTGTGATAAAAACTCTCAAAAAAGTCAGAGTGAAAAACCTCAGTAAAATAGAGGCCACAGATGAAAAACCCACAGCTAACATCAGACTCGGTGGAAAACCAAAAGCTTTTCCTTTAATATCAGGAAGGAGACAAGGATGTCTACTCTCACTACTTTTATTTACGATAGTACTGGAAATTCCAGCCACTGCAATCACGTGATGAAATGAAATAAAAAGCACCCAAATTGGTAAGAAGATGTATAGAACTCTCATATTTGCAGATGACATGATAGTATAAATAAAAAGCCCTAAAGGTTATACCAAAAAACTACCAGAATAAATGAATTCTGTAAAGTTGCATGATACAAAATTAATATACAAAAATTAGTTGTATTTCTACAAAAGTATCAGCAAAAGAATTTAAGGAAATAATCCCATTTACCATCATACCCAAAAGTATAAAATACCTAGGAATAAACTTAACCAAGAAGGGGAAAGACCTATACTCTGAAAATTATTAAATATTGCTGAAAGAAAATGAAGAAAATACAGACTAATGGGAAGATATTCCATACCCATAGAAGAGTTAATGCTGTTAAAATGTCCATACTACCCAAGGCAATCTATAGATTCAATGTAATCCCTGTCAAAATACAACATTTTCCACAGAACTAGAAGAAACAATACTAATATTTGTATGGAATCACAAAAGACCTTGAAGAATCTTGAGAAAGAAGAAAAAGCTAAAGGTTTCATGATTCCAAATTTCAAAATATACAATAAAGCCGTACAACTCAAAATAGTATGTTAGTGGCACAAAATCAGACACACAGATCAACAGAAAAGAGTTCAGAAATCAATGCAAGCCTAAATGGTCAACTAATCTATGACAAAGAAGTCAAAAAATATACAAAGGAAAAAAGACTATCTTTTCAATAATGGGAACACCAGACAGCTACATGCAAAAGAACAGAACTCAACTTTCTTACACCATACACACAAAAAAAACTGGAAACTGATTAAAGACCTAAATGTGAGACATGAAACCATAAAATTTCTAAAAGAAAATATGAGCAGTAACCGCTTTAACATGGGTCCTAGCAACAGTTTTGTATATCTGTTTCCTCAGGCATACATCTCAACACCAAAAAACCCACCAAGACAATTAAAAAATTATCAGAGGACCTGAGTAAACGTTTTTCAAAAGATGACGTACTGATGTTCATACAGATACATAAAACAAGTTCAACATCACTAATTCAGGAAATGCAAATCAAAACCACTGTGAGCTATTAACTTCTACTTGCCAAAATGGCTAGAATCAGAAAGACAAGAAATGACAAGTGCTGGCTAAAATGTGGAGAAAAAGGAACCCTTATACACTGTTGGCGAGAATGGAAACTGGGTCAGCCACTGTGGAAAACAGTATGGAAATGCCTCAAAAAATTAAAAATATAAATACCATATGACCCAGCAACTCCCCTGTTGGGTATTTACCCAAAGAAAATGAAACATTTATTTGAAAAAAATATATGCAACCCAATGTTTATTGCAGCATTATTTACAATAGCCATGATACAGAAACAACCCAGTGTCTGTTAGCAGATGAATGGATAAAGGTGTGTGTGTGTGTGTGTGCGCGCGTGTGCCCACGCACACACACACAATCACAATGGAATACATATATTTTTTAATACAATGGTATATATGTATGTGTGCATGTATACACACACAACGGAGTAATAGCCATAAAAAGAAAAGTCTTGCCAAATGCCACATGGATAGACCTAGAGGATATTAAGCTAAGTGAAATAAGTCAGAAAGAGAAGGAAAAATTTCACAATTTCATTTACACATGGAATCTAAAGAGCAAATGAATCAACAAACAAAAACCAGAAATAGACCCATAAACACAGAAAAGAAATGGACAGTTGCCAGAGAAGGGTGGGGGTGGATAAAATGGGTGAAGTGGCAGTGGAGATACAGGCTTCCAGTTACAGAATGAGTAAGTCACAGAGATAAAAGGTATAGCATAGGGAATATATAGTCAACAGTGTTAAGCTAGCATTGTGTGGTGACAGATGGTAGGCATACTTGTGGTGAGTACAGGCTAAGGTATGGAGTTGTCAAATCACTATGCTGTCCACCTGAAACTGTTAACATAGTGTGTCAACTATATTTCAATTAAAAAAAGTGAGTATACTCATTTGACATGTTTTATACATTTTTTTAAAAAATATTTGACAGAGAGAATGAAATAGCACAAGCAAGGGGAACAGCAGAGGTAGAGAGAGAAGCAGGCTCCCCACTGAGCAGGGAGCCCAACATGGGACTTGATCCCAGGACCCTGGGATCATGACATGAGCCAAAGGCAGACAGCCAACCATCTGAGCCACTCAGGCACCTGTTTGATAAATTTTTATAAAACATTTAAAAAGTTACACGTATGGGTGAAATGAGTATTACTTTGCAGGTTTGGGGAGCACTTTCTATTTTTAGCCATTAGGGCAAGTTTGTTATCATGTTGTTCAAATGCTCTTTACTGCTTTTTAAGGCTTGCTCTCTCAGTTCTTGAGGTGTTAAAGGTCATCCATTTGTTTTTTGTTTTTTTTTAAAGATTTTATTTATTTGACAGAGAGAAACACAGTGAGAGCGGGAACACAAGCAGCAAGAGTGAGAGAGGGAGAAGCAGGCTTCCTGCCGATGTGGGACTCGATCCCAGGTCTCCAGGATCATGACCTGAGCCAAAGGCAGTCACTTAACCAACTGAGCAACCCAGGCGCCCCCATCCATTTGTTTTTAAGAAAGCAGAAGAGAAATCTCTGTAAATTGGTTTGAAAGGAATTTTTCTCATTTCTGAAAACAAAAAGAACTTCAGGAGGGAAAATCAGAATTAATCAAACCTCAGAAGATTTGGAAATGAGGTGGATGTTTTAAGGAAGGGCTGGGGCATCTAATTACACCTTCTTTTGTAGTTCAGACCTTTTAAAGTCTAATATTTTAATATTCAAAAAAATCAGATTAAATCATTAAATTAAAAACAAAACAAAACAAAAAGAGAAAGTAAGGAACCTAGTATTTATCAAATAACAGTAAAATTCAGTAGCTTCTGACTGTAACATTCTAACTATAATAATCTTAATAGGTAGTGTTTTAAGGACAGAAGAAACTCTAAGAAATCGGGAACTTTACTTAGTATGTTGCTGCAGTACTGCCTGGTAGAGTCAAAAGGAAAGTTGTTCTTTAAAGGAGAGTAAGAATCAATAAATGTTTAAGCTAATAAGATCCTGAAAAATTGCCATTTTCTAACAACTATCATAAACTTGATATAAGCAAAATCTTTAACGGATGCTAAAGCCACTGGTGAAAATGATCAAGGAACAGGAAGTTCACTCAGTCTTCATGTATAATTCCACAGAATACAGAAGCCTTTATAGTGGGGCTGCCTGAGTGGCTCAGTTGTTAAGCATCTGCCTTAGGCTTGGGTCATGATCCGAGGGTCCTGGGATTGAGCCCCAACTCAGGCTCCCTGGCTCAGCAGGAAGTCTGCTTCTTCTCCCTCTCCCACTCCCCCTGCTTGTGTTCCCTCTCTTGCTGTCTCTCTTTCTCGGTCAAATAAATGAAATCTTAAAAAAAAAAAAAAGAAACCCATATAGTGAAGAAATACGGTAGATACCACTTCAGTCAAATGATTAGTATCACTGAGAATGGGACAAAATGACATGGGCCGTCTTAAACTGAGAGCACAGTATCATATCTGTAGTATATCTATCAAATATATTTAACACGAATCTATACCACAGGGAACGAGAGAGAGAATGTATATGAGAGAGAGCGGCAGAGGAAGACTCTGCACTGAGCATGCAGCCTGATGCACACTCTCTTTCAAATAAATACGCGAGAGCCGGGTGTACATGCACAGAGGGAGTAGCAGAGGGGGAGGGAGAGGGACAAGCAGACTTCAAACAAAGGGCAGACCACAGCTAGAGGCTTGAGCTCATGACCCTGAGATTATGACCTGAGCTCAAACTAAGAGTAGCATGCTTAAAAGATTGTGCCACCCAATCACCCCTAGATTTTGATGTGATTTACAGACATATGTTGACTTATATCTATTACCTTACTTTATGCTTTTCCTTTTGTTCTACCTGTTCTGTTTCTTTTCACCCTGGGAACTTGAAAATCTCAGGCATCCTGATTTAATTGGTGTAGGATGAACTCTGGGTGTTAGGATTCTTAACAGTTCCCCAAGTGCATGCGTTGTATAGGCAAGGTTAAGACCTGGTTTTAGATTTTTCCTTTAAAATTTTGCCAATTTGAAAGTTTTACAATTTCTATTCTTTTAGGAAAATGCATATTTAACTACTTGAATAACTGTAGCCTTCTCCTAACCATACAAAGGTTTCAGGATACTTAAATCTATTTCACACAACTAATGTTAGTCTTTCTGTGTATTCTCTTTTATAAATGTCTACATTTACCAACTATATTTACCAGTTTTTTTTTGGCTCTTAATTCCTTCTTTTACCACAGGCTTTCCATCTGGGTTCATTTTTCTTCTGACTAAAATACATCTTTAGATTTCTTTAGTAAGGGTTTGCTTTCGCATTCTTTCTTTTTCTTCTCAACTCTAATAAGAGGTTGGACTTTCTTGTCATTTTATCTTGTGTCTTTCAGCAATTTAGTTCTGTTTTTTTAAATACTGTCTGTATATCACATTGTGGATAATTTCACTTACTTTCACCCAATTCAATAATTTTCTCTTTAATTCATGTTCTATACTGAGTTATTTTAATTACTTTATTATTTCTACAAGTTCTAGTTTTTAATTTTAGCTTTGCAAAAGGTTAACAAGTCCTTAACATTTCTAGTCCCTGTAGAAATTTTCAAGCAATTCTTTTTTTTTTTCTTTTCTTTTTTTTTTTTAAGGGTGGGAGGAAGGAAAGGCATAGGGAGAATTCTAAGCAGGCTCCATGCCCACTGCAGACTGACTTGGGGCTTGATCTCACAACTCTGAGACAATGACCTGAGCAGAGATCAAGAGTCAGATGGTTAACCAACTAAGTCACCCAGGTGATTTTCCTTTTTAAAATATAGTTTATTTAATAAAATGTTATAAATTCTAGTATCTGAGGCCTTTCTAGATCTGTTCTTGTTGTCTGCTGGCTTTAGATCATGGCACTTTGTTCCCACTTATGCTTATTTATTTTGAGTGGTTTACTTTTCTTACATATGAAGATTTTTGAGCATAAGTATTTATTTTTTGCTTCTGTCAGGCAACCAGAGATACTACGAGTGTAGAACCACTTTCCTCTAAATAAATTCATGGTCTGAATTTTTTTTGAGCAACTCTGGTGATGTAAATTTGAACTGTGAGTGTGCTTGGGACATCCTGTAGTTTCAACTTGTAAAGGTCTGTCATGCTTTGGGTGAATGAGGTAGATTTACTCTGGTTCATTCTTAAACTGAGAAAGCAGTTCTTTGGAATTTCAACTGTTAACAGTGCAGTATGAAAACCAGAGTTTAAGTTTGCTAGTTTGGACAAAGGCTACTTTGGGTTCTACTTTTGGTTCTAGGTTCCTGCCAGAATTTGCATTTTGGCCTTACCAGTACTTTGATTTTTTTTTTTAAATACTTAAAAAAAAATTAACATAAAATGTATTATTTTTTAGGGGTACAGGTGGGTGATTCATCAGTCTCATACAACACCCAGTGCTAACTGCAACACAATCTCCCCAATGTCTAACACTCAGCCACAACATCCCCCCAAATCCCTCCCCTCCAGCACCCTGTTTGTTTCCTAAGTTTAAGAGTCTCTTATGGTTTGTCTCCCTCTCTGGTTTCATCTTGTTTCATTTTTTCCTCTCTTCCTCTATGATCCTCTGCCTTGTTTTTTAAATTTCTGCTTATCAGTGAGATCACATAATTGTCTTTCCCTGAGTGACTTACTTCACTTAGCATAATACCTTCTAGTTCCATCCATGTTACTGAAAATGGAAATATTTCATTTTTGATCCATAATTTCCATTGTACATATCTAAAACAGATCTTCTTTATCCATTCATCTATCAGTGGACATCTGGGCTCTTCCCACAGTTTGGCTATTGTGGACATTGCTGCTATACTGCTATAAACACAGGGGTGCAGGTGCCACTTCAGATCCCTACATTTGTATCACTGGGGTAAAAACCTAGTAGTGCAATTTCTGCATCCCAGGGTAGCTCTATTTACAATTTTCTAAAGAACCTCCACACTCTTTCAGAGTGGCTGTACCAGCTTACATTACATTTGGTGTAGCTATCCTACACAAACGTGTAGGAGGGTTCCCCTTTTTTTACATCCTCGCCAACATCTGTTGTTTCCTGACTTGTTAATTTTAGCCATTCTGCTGGGTATGAGGTGGTATCTCATTGTGGTTTTGATCTATACTTCCCTGATAATGACTGATGTTGCACACTTTTTCATGTCTGTTGGTCATCTGGATGTCTTCTTTGCAGAAATGTCTGTTCATGTCTTCTGCCCATTTCTTGATTGGATTATTTGTTCTTTCGGTGTTGAGTTTGATAAGTTCTTCATAGATCTGGGATCCTAGCCCTTTATTTGATATGTCATTTTGCAAATATCTTTTCTCATTCTATCAGCTGTCTTTTGCTTTTGTTGACTGATTCCTTTGTTATGCAAAAGCTTTTTATCTTGATGAAGTCAAAATACTTCATTTTTGTCTTTCATTCCCTTGCTTTTGGAGACATGCCTAGGAAGAAGTTGCTGCAGCCAAAGGTCAAAGAGGTTGCTGCCTGTGTTTTCCTTAAGGATTTTGATGAATTCCTGCCTCATGTTTAGGTCTTCCATCTATTTGAGTTTATTTTTGTGTATGGTGTAAAGAAATGGTCCAGTTTCATTCTTCTGCATGTGGCTGCCCAATTTTCCCAATACCATTTGTTGAAGAGACTTTTTTCCCAATGGATAAATTCTTTCTTGCTGTCAAAGATCAGTTGACCATTGAGTTGAGAGTCTGTTTCTGGATTCTCTATTCTGTTCCATTGATACATGTCTGTTTTTGTGCCAGTTCCATACTGTCTTAATGACAATAGATTTGTAATAGAGCTTACAGTCCAGAAATCTGATGCCAGCAGCTTTTGTTTTTCTTTTTCAACATTCCTGTGGTTATTCAGGGTCTTTTCTGGCCCCATACAAATTTTAGGATTATTTGTTCCAGTTCTGTGAAAAAAGTCAATGGTATTTTGATAGAGATTGCATTGAATGTGTAGATTGCTTTAGGTAGTGTAGATATTTTAATATTTGCTATTCAAATCCATGAGCATGGAATATTTTTCCATTTCTTTGTGTCTTCCTCAATTTCTGTCATGAGTGTTCCATAGTTTTGAGTACATATCTTTTGCCTCTTTGGTTAGATTTATTCTTAGGTATCTTATGGTTTTGGGTGTAACTGTAAAAGGGATTAAATCCTCAATTTCTCTTTCTTCTAGATCATTGTTGATGTATAGAAATGAAACTCATTTCTGTGCACTGATTTTATATCCTGCCACTTTACTGAATTCCTGTATGAGTTCTAGCATTTTGAGGTGAAGCCTTCTGGGTTTTCCACATAAAGTATCATGTCATCTGCAAAGAGTGCGAGTTTAACTTCTTTTTTGTGGATTTGGAGGCCTTTTATTTCTTTTTGTTGTCTGATTGGTGAGGTTAGGACTTCTAGTACCATGCTGAACAACAGTGGTGATAGTGGGCATTCCTGCCATGTTCTGATCTTAGGGGAAAAGCTCTGTTTTTCCCCAGTGAGCATGATATTCACTGTGGGTTTTTCATAGATGGCTTTTAGGATATTGAGGTAAGTACCCTCTATCCCTACACTGTGAAGAGTTTTAATCAAGAAATGATGCTGTACTTTGTCAAATGCTTTTTCTGCATCTACTGAGAGGCTCATATTTTTCTTGTCCTTTATTTATGCAGCATATCAAACTGACTGATCTGCGGATGCTGAACCAAACTTGCAGCCCAGTAATAAATCCTCCTTGGTCATGGTGAATACTCTTTTCAGTGTACTGTTGGATCCCATGGGCTAGTATTCTGGTGAGAATTTCTGAATCCAAGTTCAATAGAATATCAGTGTGTAATTCTCCTTTTTGGTGGGGTCTTTGGTTTTGGGATCAAGGTAATGCTGGCCTCATAAAATGAGTTTGGAAAATTTTTTTGAACCAGCTTCAGAAGAATAGGTATTAATTCTTCTTTAAATGGTTGGTAGAATTCCCCTGGGAAGCAATCTGGCCCTGGGCTCTTGAGTGTGGGGAGATTTTTGATTACTGCTTCAGTTTCCTGGCTGGTTATGGGTCTGTTCAGGTTTTCTATTTCTTCCTGGTTCAGTTTTGGTAGCTTAAATGTCTCTAGGAATGCAACTATTTCTTCCAGATTGTCTACTTTGTTGGCATATAGTTCTCCTAGTATGTTCTCATAACTGTTTGTATTTCTTTGGTGTTGGTGGTGATCTCTCCTCTTTCATTTGTGATTTTAATTTGGGTCCTCTTTTCTTTTGGATAAGTCTTGACCAGGGATTTATCAATCTTATTAATTCTTTTAAACAACCAGCTCCTGGTTTCATTGATGTGTTCTACTGTTCTTTTGGTTTCTATTTCATTGATTTCTGCTCTGATATTCATTATTTCTTTTCTCTTGCTGGCTTTAGGGTTTATTTGCTATTCTTTCTCCAGCTCCTTTAGGTGTAAGGTTAAATCTTGTATATTTGAGACCTTTCTTGTTTCTTGAGAAAGGCTTGTAGTATATGCTTCCTTAAGACTGCCTTTGCTGTATCCTAAAGGTTTTGAACAGTAGTATTTTCATTTTGTTTCCATAAATTTTTAAAATTCTTTAATTTCCTGGTTCACCCATTCATTCTTTAGTAGGATGCTCATTAGCTTCTGTGTATTTGAGTTCTTTCCAACTTTCCTCTTGTGATAGAGTTCCACATTCAAAGCACTGTGGTCCAAAAACATGCAGGGAATGATCTCAGTCTTTTGGTATGGGTTGAAACTGATTTGCGACCCAGGAAGTGATCTATTTTGGAGAATGTTCCATGTGCACTTGAGAAGAATGTGTATTTTCTGTTGCTTTGGGATGGAATGTTCTGAATATACCCGTGAAGTCCATCTGGTGAAGTGTGTTATTCAAAGCCCTTATTTCCTTGTTGATCTTCTGCTTCTGTTGCTTTGGGATGAAATGTTCTGAATAAACCTGTGAAGTCCATCTGGTAAAGTATGTCATTCAGAGTCCTTATTTCCATGTTGGTCTGCTTAGATGATCTGTCCATTGCAGTGAGTAGGGTGTAAAAGTCCCCTATTATTATATTATCAATGTGTTTGTTATTAATGGGTTTATATAAGTGGCTGCTCCCATGTTGGGGGCATAAATATTTACAATTGTTAGATCTTTTTGTTGGATAGACCCTTATGATATATGTCCTTCCTCATCTCTTATTACAGTCTTTGGTTTAAAATCTAATTTATCTGGCATAAGGATTGCTACCCAGCTTTCTTTTGCTGTCCATTAGCATGATAAATGATTTTCCACCTCCTAACTTTAAATCTGGAGGTGTCTTTGGGTCTAAAATGAGTCTCTTGCAGGCAGCATATTGATGGTTCTTGCTTATTTATCCAATCTGATACCCTGTGTCTTTTGATTGGGCATTAGCCCATTTACATTCAGGGTGATTACTGAAAGATATGAATTTAGTGTCACTGTATTGCCTGTAAGGTGATGGTTCCATATGTTGTTTCTGTTCCTTTCTGGTCTGTTACTTTGGGCTCTCTCTGCCTAGGGAACCCCTTTCAATATTTCTTGTAGGGCTGGTCTGATGATCACAAGTTCTTTTAGCTTCTGTTTGTCCTGGAAGCTTTTTATCAATCCTTCGATTTTGAATGATATCCTAGCTGGATAAAGTATCCTTGGCTACATATTTTTTTCACTTAATACCCTGAATATATCCTTCCTGTCCTTTCCAGCCTGTCAGATTTCCATGGATAGGTCTGCTGCTAATATAAGGTTTCTGCCCCTGCAGGTTAGACTTCTTGTCCTGAGCTGCTTTCAGGATTTTCCTGTCTCTGAGATTTGTAAGTTTTACCATTAGATGTTGTGACCTATTTTTATTGATTTTGAGGGGGTTCTCTGTGCCTCTTGTAATTGAATGCCTGTTTCCTTCCCTAGATTAAGGAAATTCTCTACTATAATTTGCTCCAACATACCTTCTGCCCCCTCTACCTTCTTCTTCTGGAATCCCAATTATTCTAATACTGTTTCACTTCAGGGTATCACCTATGTCTCGAATCCCCGCCCCCCACCCCGATCCTGTTGTTATCATCTCTTGTTTTCTCAGCTTCTTTAGTCTTCATCATTTGGACTTCTATATCGCTAATTCTCTTTTGCCTCATCTGTCCTAGCAGTTAGAACCTCCATTTTTGATTGCATCTCATTAATAGTCTTTTTGATTTCAATTTGGTAGATTTTAATTTTTTTACTTCTCTAGAAAGGGATTCTCTAGGGTCTTCTCTGTTTTTTTCTCAAGCCCAGCTTGTATCTTTATAATTCTTATTCTGAAACTCAATTTATGATATCTTACTAATGCCCATAACTGATTATGTCCCTGGCATTCAGTACTGCCTCTTGTTCCCTTTTTTGAGGTGAGTTTTTCCATCTTGTCACATAGAAAAGTGGCCACTTTTCTATTTGTGGAGTTGCACCTATCGTTTTCTTTGATCTCCGGTTGAGTTTGCAGGTCTTCAGAATGGTTTCATAGCTATCTAATTTAATTCCTAGGACCAAAGGAAATTAAGGTCTCCTACTCCTCCACCATCCTGGACTCTAGTTCATTGATGTTTTTAAGATTTACCCGACATGTAAAAAAAATGTTTTCAGGTTTGAGAGATTAATTACATTATTCAGGTAGCCATACTCTAGTTTAACTTTTAAAGAAGAATATAAGAACTGACAAAATCAACTTAGTATAAATGGATGGCAAAAATCAGTTTGTGAGAGCCAATAGTCATAAAAAGATATTTAAATTAACACAAGTAATCTTTCAGTATTGTTACAGAATATGAAGTACTATAAAATGTGAAAACATCAGGTGTGCTAAATGCAAAAGTAGGCTCTAAATAATCTATTAAATGATTAAAGTTTCTTCATCAAAAAAGGCTAGAAAGCCATCCTCAGTGATCTTAACTGATAGACTTATATGTTACTATATACAATACATAAAATATAGCAACTTCATGTATTGTATAAAAATTAAAAACTACAGGGGTGCCTGGATGGCTCAGTCAGTTAAGCATCTGCCTTCAGCTCAGGTCATGATCCCAGGTCCTGGGATGGGGCCCTATATCAGGCTCTCTGCTCAGTGGGGAGTTGGCTTCTCCTTCTCCCTTGTTCTCTGTTAAAAAAAAAAAGAAAGAAAAAAAATCTTAAAAATTAAAAACCAGAATATAGAGCTACTGATAATACAAGTTCTAAGGAACTCCCTGGAAATGTATGCTCATTGTTACTAAATATTTTCAAACAAATATTGACTTGGTACAAAAAATATTTATGATTTTAACATTATTTATGTTGACTTCTAGTGACTATTCACATAATCCAATTACTGGATGAATAGAAGCTCTGAAAGGAAGAATCTAGTATCATACAACCATGTGTAGCTTCCTCTTCTAACTCAAATTCTTAAATATTTTTTGGATCAAAACCCCTCCCCCGCCCCTTCAATAGTCTGGTGAAGTACTGGAGCCCTTCCCAAAATAACACTTTAAATAAATAAACTGAAATACAAAAGAATATACTGAAATTATATATTGAACTATGTTTACTGAAATACTTAAAGCTGCTATAGTATCATGCATTTCTTTAGTAAAATAATAAGAATGTAGCAGTGAATTTAATAACTGGTAATTTTAAAGTCATGATGAGAATAGGTATATGGTAACGGTAATAGCTAAATCTGTAATTTTTATAAGTGAAAAAGTCACAGATACTGGATTTTGCTGCCTAAATAGAAGAAAACTGCTAAATTTTTATTAGAAGTGACTGAAAATAAAGAGCAATTTTTTTTCTCATTCAAGTGCATGGACCCTTCTGTAGTGTATTTATGAACTCCCACTAAAGGGTTAAGTGAACGACAGGTTCATTTCACTTCAATGAAAGCTGTCGAGTTGAAAAAAAATTTTGAAGGAACAGAGTACTTCCTTTTCTAGAAAATCCATGGTGATTATGAGCTATATTCATAATTCACTTATAACAATTATACAGGTATTCTCAGTAGGTATTGTTTTTATCAACCTTGACCTAGGGCATCATGTTACTCTTTTACTCTTTGTATATTTTATTTACCTCATTCCCAGCATTTTTCATATTTAAAAAAAAACATTTTTTTTACATAACTTTTGTAAGAAACTATATTTTTTGGATTGTGGGCATTCTAGAAATTTTCTGCAAATATAGTTAAAATACCAAAACAGGTAAATGACTGAGTTTTGCAATTTTCTCTTAAATCACTACTTAATATTTTATGACAAAGGAGATAAACATTTTTCCATATTAATACTATGAAACACTACCTAAGAATAACCTTAATAAATTCTTATGGGATCACTAATTATATGGTATAAAATAAACCAATCTTGTACCAACTGAACCACTGTCCCTTACTGCAGCTGAAAGATCTGGAAATTCCAGTATCTTGGCATTCAAATATATTTTAGAGTACCTTTTACTCACAGAATAAAAAAAAAAAAATTTTTGCCAGATCATATATTCTAACTTTTGATGTGGACATATGGGGGCTCTCAACCTAAAAGCTCAAGTTTTAAAATCAAAGTAAGATTAAATTTGGGGACGCTATTTTTTAAAAAGTTTATATTAAAAAGCCATAATCATATATAGTAAAGACTGTTTAATATTAAAAGTCATTTGAAGTTACCGGGGCGCCTGGGTGGCTCAGTTGGTTAAGCAGCTGCCTTCGGCTCAGGTCATGATCCCAGAGACCCGGGACCGAGACCCACATCGGGCTCCCTGTTTGTTGGGAAGCCTGCTTCTCCCTCTCTCACTCCCCCTGCTGTGTTCCCTCTCTAGCTGTGTTTCTTTCTGTCAAATAAAATCTAAAAAAAAAAAAAAAGAGTCATTTGAAGTTACTTACCTAAACAGATTTCATATCTTTTACAAAAAAACCAAGGACCTTATTTAGTATCATTTAAAAAATAGCTTTAAATGTATACATAACTAAAATACGACATTCAATGGATATCTATTGTACCTATCTGTCTTCGGTTAGGAGTGTGCAATAAAAAAAAACCCCAAAACCCCCACGTTTTGGAGATGTGGAGAAAACCTGTCACTGATGATGAGAAGGCAAACTGATATAACCACTGTGGAAAACAGTATGGAGGTTCCTAAAATATTAAAAAGTAGAACTACCATATAATCCAATAATTCCACTGCTAGGTATTTACCCAAATAATGTGATAAAACCAATTTAAAAATACATATACACGTCTATGTTTAATGCAGCATTAATTATAATAGCCAAGAAATGAAAGCAACCCAAGTGCCTATAATAGATGAATGAATGAAGATGTGCTCTATAGAGAATGCAGTATTACTCAGGTATAAAAAAAATAATGAAATATTGCCATTTGTGACAATACGGATGGCTCTAGAGAGTATAATTCTAAGTGAAATAAGTCAGAGAGAGACAAAAAAACCATGATTTCACTCATTTTAAGAAACAAAACAATGAACAACAAAGAAACCAACAGACATCTTAACTATGAACAAGCTGATGGTTGCCAGAGGGGTGGTGGATGGGAAGAGGGGTGAAATAGGTAAAGAAAATTAAGAGTACACATCATGATGAGCACTGCATAATGTCATTTGTTTCATTCCCCAGATTTGGGAAACTATATTAGCCACTATCTAGGTGGATTGGTCGTTGGAAGGTTTTGGAGCAACCAGAATTCACCATCGAAAAGGGAGGAGAAAGAAAGAAAACGGAAGAGGGGAAGCAAGAAAAGAAACCCCGCCAGAGTGGGGCCTGGTGGTAGGATTTAAGACATTGACAATCTGAATAGACCTATATCTAGTAATGAGATTGAAGCAGTGATCAAAAGCTTCCCCAAAAGGGGCGCCTGGGTGGCTCACTTGGTTAAGCGACTGCCTTCAGCTCAGGTCATGATCCTGGAGACCCAGGATTGAGCCCCACATTGCGCTCCCTGCTTGGTGGCAAGCCTGCTTCTCCCTCTCTCACTCCCCCTCCTTGTGTTCCCTCTCTTGCTGTGTTTCTCTCTGTCAAATAAATAAAAATCTTTAAAAAAAAAAAAAAAAACCTCCCCAAAAACAAGAGTCCAGGACCAGATGGATTCCCTGGGGAGTTCTACCAAACATTCAAGGAAGAAATAACAACTATTCTCCTGAAGCTCTTTCAAAAAACAGAAATGGAAGGAAAACTTCCTGACTCTTTCTATGAAGCCATCATCACTCTAATCCCCACACCAGACAAAGACCCCATCGAAAAGGAGAACTTCAGACCAATATCGCTGATGAATATGGATGCCAAGATTCTCAACAAGATCCTTGCTAACAGGATCCAACAATACATTAAAAAGATTATCTGCCGCAACCAGGTGGGTTTTATCCCAGGGATGCAAGGGTGGTTCAACACTCGCAAAACAATCAACGTGATAGAACAAATCAATCAGAGAAGAGAGAAAAACCACCTGGTACTCTCAATTGATGCAGAAAAGGCATCTGACAAAATACAACATCCGTTCCTGATCAAAACTCTTCAAAGTATAGGGATAGAGGAAACATTTCTCAACCTCATAAAAATCTATCTACAAAAAACCCACAGCGAATATCATCCTCAATGGGGAAAAACTGACAGCCTTTCCTCTGAGATCAGGAACAAGGCAAGGATGCCCACTCTCACCACTACTGTTCAACATAGTGTTAGAAGTCCTAGCAACAGCAATCAGACAACAGAAAGAAATAAAAGGTATCCAGCTTGGCAAAGAGGAAGTGAAACTCTCACTCTTTGCAGAGGACATGATACTCTACATGGAAAACCCAAAAGACTCTACCCCCAAACTACTAAAACTCATACAACAATTCGGTAATGTGGCAGGATACAAAATCAATGCACAGAAATCAGTTGCATTCTTATACACTAACAATGAAAAAATAGAAAGGGAAATCAGAGAATCGATTCCATTTACTATAGCACCAAAAACTATAAGATACTTAGGAATAAACCTAACCAAAGAAGTCAAGGATCTGTACTCGAGGAACTACAGAACACT
>PITA01021317.1:0-32986 GCA_004023965.1 Spilogale gracilis | reverse complement strand
TTGGTTGCATATTTTTGTCATGTAACTTCCTGAATATGTCTTGCCAGCCCTTTCTGGCTTGCCAGGTTTCTGTGGAAAGGTCTGATGTTATTCTGATGGTCCTCCCTCTATAGGTAAGGGATCGCTTTCTCCTAGCTTCCCTTAAGACATATTCTTTGGTTTTATGGTTCAAGAATTTTACTATTATGTGCCTGGAAGTGTTTCTGGCCTCATTGATCTTGGGGGGTGTCCTCTCTGCTTCTAGGACATGAACATTTGTTTCATTCCTTAGATTTGGGAAATTTTCATCCATGATTTGTTCAACAATATTTTCTAGGCTTCTCTCTCTCTCAATTCCTTCAGGGATTCCAATAATTCTGATATTGGAGCGTTTCATGGCATCATTCATTTCCTTTATTCTGTTTTCTTGGGATTTTAGTTGTTTGCTCCAAGACTTCTCTTGCTCCTCCTTCTTATTCCGTGTGTCTTCTAAATCACTGATACGATCTTCAGCTTCACTTACTCTGGCTGTTAGCATATTTAAATTAGATTGCATCTCATCTAAAGACTTTCTAACCTCAGCTTTCACTTCTGGTACTATGGCTTCCACTTTGAGACTAATGTTCTTTTCTAAATTGACTATTGCTTGGACTATTGCTGCCCTGAATTCCATATCTGTCATATTGTTTATGTTCATTTCCAGTAATTCTGTGACCAAGGTTGCAGTCTCAGGGTTCTTCTTCTGTTGGGTGTTCTTTCTCAGAGTCATTGTGGCGAGGAGTGGTTGAGGGGGTGTATGGCTAGATATATCAGCCACTATCTAGGTGGATTGGTCGTTGGAAGGTTTTGGAGAAACCAGAGTTCACCACCAAAAAGGGAGGAGAACGAAAAAAGAAAACGGAAGAGAGGAAGCAAGAAAAGACACCCCTGCCAGAGCGGGGCCCGGTGATAGGATTTATATGGTACAAAGCTGTTACAGGGTAAAGAAAAGGGTTATCAAGGGTAAATGAAGAGATCAAAAAGTGAAGCCCAACCTATCTGACCCCTAAGGCCAGTATTTATATAGTATAGAAGTGAAGACAATTACACAGACACACTGACAAACTAGAGTGGGAAGGTGAGGGCAGACACTCCTTGTGGGCAAGGAATGAGTTTCAGACGCTCCCGAGTCTGTCTTGTTGTTATTGTTGGAGGAGCCCACTTTCCAAAGATATAGGGGGATTAGAACTGGTTGTATATAGGGGTAGTATTGAATAGGGATGTGAGATTGACTTGAAGCTTGTATCTACATGTACACGTAAAAGAGAGAATAAAGGAAAGAGGAGAGAAGAAAGGGAAAAAACAGAGAAAGCAAACAGGGAAACAAGAGGCAACGACAAAAGCAGAAAATACAGGGGTGTGTTTGAAAAAATTTTAGGGTAAAAAGAAAAAAATAAAAAAAATTAAAAATAAAAAAGAATAAAAAAATAAAAAAAAATAAGAAATGTTATGGGGTGTTGTATTGGGTATCACGTTGTGATATGAAGGGGGCTTTTTGCCGATGTTCCTTGTCTCTCGTGGCAGTTCAGAAGTGGGAAATATCACATTTCAGACTGATTTCATGGGTGTTCACGGTGGTCTTGTAGTGTTGTTTTTGCTGGAATTCAGCTCTCTTCAGGGAACTCCCCGAAATGTGGTCACCTGGCCTTCCGCCATCTTGACTCCTCTTCTGTTTCTATTTTTTGAAACAGCTTCAGGAGAATAGGTATTATTTCTTCTTTGAATGTTTGGTAGAATTCCCCAGGGAATCTGTCACTGACCACGGTTCTTAAAGGCTTGGTGGTGATGGTATCTGTTGAATCTCTGGTCCACGGTGTAGATGTGCAGGGGACGGGGAATTTCTGGAGCAGTTTAGAAGGAAAAGGAGATGAACACAGTTGTGAGCTGAGGAGGCCAGCTCAGGGACATGTGTGACAGGGGAGTGCAGTTTAAGCTGGTATTGGCATTGACAGTGAGTGGTGAGCTTGGAAACACTGAAGATCACATCTGAATATGGGCGGATGGGGCCGCCCATGGGGTACACACCTCAATACCTGTCCACAGAGGCTGGCCTTGCTGCCTGGGGCATATATGCTCATGGAAGGATTTGAGGTTCTAGATCCCACAGAAGATGGATTTGACCTCACTTACTTGCCTAGAGAGATGGGGGAAGGCCAGGCCCGAGTCCCATCTGTGTGCCCACCACATAGTTGACCCGCATCGTCTTTGGCCCTCTGTTAACCCAAGAGGGTGGTATTCTCTGTCCTCAGATGATCACACTCAGGAGTGTGCCAGAACAACCCAAGACAAGGGCGCTGAGGAATGGCCATGTGGTGCTGAGCAGGCAGCTAACCAAGCAGCTGTGATGGCCAATGTGCCCAAGCATTTCCTTGTGTTCATTCTGGTCTCACCACAGCTGGATAGGCGTGGACTTGAACACTTGCCACTTTCCAGTATGTGGAAGGCAGAAGGGTTAGTTTCAGACACTGTGATTCCGTGAGCAGAACATGATATTCTCGGGTGAGAAGGAGGCAGCCCGTGGCTTGAAAAAAGAGAGAGAACTTGCTTACTCTGTATGTGGTCCCAACAAGGGGGTTGAATGTGCCTTCAGGTGGTGAATCCCCCGTCTCGGAAATACTCAAGCAGAAACTGCACAGCTATTTGTCTGGAGGGCCTTAGAGGGAATGCCCTCACTGTGCAGTTGCTTTCTAGCTCTGGGATTCCACAAATTTTTCCTCGGAGATCCACAGATATCTGCGAGCACGAAGGTGTTTATTACAGTGTTATTTATAGTAGTAAACATGGAAACAACCTACATATCTTTCAATAGGGGACTTGTTAAGTAATTTCATGTAGAGGCTTCAGTGTCCACAAGTGAGACTAGATCCGGCCTGCAGTCTGTTGTTGTGTGGTCCTTGAGCTATAAATAGTTTTTGTACTTTGAAGTGGTTGTAAAAGAGAAAATGAGATGGTGCAACGGAGATCCTCTGTGGCCTGAAAATCTAAAATATTTACCCTCTGGCCCTTTACAGAGAAAGCCTGTTGACCTCTGGATTAGAATCACAGGCAGGCACCAAAAATTATATTAATTTATATCTATGGACATAGAGAGATGGTCACAGCATATTTTTGAGAGAAAGAAACAGGTTATATAACAGTATTAAAGCAAGATCCCATTTATATAAGACAGGGTGTGTGCATGTTATGTCTAACAGTGGTCTGAAATATTAACAGTGGTTTTAAATTTTCTTTATTAAATGATTCTGTGTTGTTTGAACATTTTATAGTGAACAGCTATTCTTTTTGAGATCTCAAAAAGGATTTGGAACTATGTTAATTCAAAATATGCCAGCAATCCCTGCTGTTTGGAACCAAAGGAATTTTGATCGAGGCCGAAGCCCTTTTGTTCGATTTGTGTCTGAGGTGCCACAAGGTCAGTCAGACTGAGGCTTGGCACTCTTACCTTGTTGCTGTTATTGGATTTGTTTTCATGTCTCTTGCCCCTACTTTGATCCTCATGGGCTCTGGTGTCTAAGTGGAAAACATACCCATCAGCTTTGTGAGAAACAGATGAGCTACTCTGGATAAATGATTTGACATTTCCTTTGGCCACGGCAGAAATGAGTTGCTTTGGATTCAGAGCGAGCAGGGTCAGGCTCAGGTGTCCTTCAGGGAGCCTGTGTTGTTCTGGGTTGAGGCCGGAAGGGCGGAGGGGGGTGGGAGGGAAGAATTGCCCCAGTCTGTGCTCTTCAGTCTGTGGCTGGTTCCTTTCAAGGATCAGGCCCCTGGACTCCTCTGTCCCACTGGGTGTCCTCCAATAAACCATGTCCGCTCTGACCTGGCCCCGTGCTGACCCTGGGTTATAGCATGGACGGGACACGGTTCCTGCCCGAAGGATGTCTTGGTCCGGTGTGGAAGATACTTTTGACATTTATTCATTTACCAAGTCCAAGTGTGTGCTGAGCACATTATTATTTATACCAGGGATGGCTCTAGGTTCTAGGTGCCTAGTGGGGAGCAAGACAACACCAGGTCTTCGGGGAGCTTATATTTTAACTGTCAAAGAGAGTATGTGAGGGGTGCACAGGGGAGAAGCTGAAATAGAAGTCAAGAGGAAGGTGCTGGAGTTCCAGGGAAACGCACTCAGTTTGAATCTCTGTTCAGCCTCTTTCCGGCTCCACAACCTTGGGCAAGTCCCTTTACTGCTCCCTCTTGCTGAGGGATCATAAATTCTCTCTACCCTGTTCAGGTCCTGGGAGGAGTAAATGAAGGAAAATGTTTTCCCTGTGCCAGGCACGTCTTAGGCGTAAGGAGTACGTGAACTCATGCCTGGGCAAGACCAGGCATGGAGCTCTCGTCCATAAGTACCGGTGGCCACTCCCTTGTGACCAGAGCTGTTTGTTTTGTTTTGAATTGACCTCTTTTCCTCATACTCATCACGGTGCCTATGACACTTTTCTGATGTTTGTAGGTCTGTCTCTCCCCAGCCCCACCTGGACGGTGAGCAGATTGTCTCCAGACCCCCAGATCATAGCGGGGTGGAGGAAGGTATGAGAAACAGGAGAAGGCCGTGGAGCCCACACGTGTCCAGACATTGAGTCCACTTGGTCTTGGCCTCCAGACCAGGTGTGGCCCCACGGCCACGGTTTGCTGAGGTAGTGCAGGTGGCGGGGGCGGGGGGCGCTCTGGGGACCCGCTCCGAGTTGGTGTCCCATCACCAGCTCATCCCAGCCGCATGTCTTCAGGTGCACCAGCTGCCTTAGTCGCACCGTGGGATGAGGACTGTGGTAGCACGCAAACTTGCAGTGGGGATGAAACGAAGTCGTGCATTCACTGTTTCTGGCACAGTGCCTGGCCCACAGAGAATACTGCTTAAAGAACACAACACAAACAACCCACCCAAACTGTCAGACTGGTCCCAGGCAGGCCTTGTGCCAAGGAGGGAATGGTTTAGCCTTCTGAGCACCTGCCTCTCACCAGCTGCTCTAACCGAGTATCTTGGCTTTGCTGTGGGGAGAAAATTCCTACCAGGGACTTGTCAGCCGAGAAGTGCAGCTCTCCAGGGCCCAGGAGCATGTGTGGACTCTACGTACTTCAGACACAGAACACACCCCGTCTCCGTCTGGGTGAAGTGGGGATGCTCTTCCCTGCTAGTGGGGCTTGTCTGACAGATGAGGGGATGGCTTAAAGCTGTGACATGAACACAGCCAGCTGCTCTGTGCTTCTTCTGCAGGAAGCCTCCCCAAAGACTGACACACGTGGCTGGGAGCACACGTCCTCACAGCTGAGTAATTCAAGATGACCTAATGGAGGATTCTGACTTAGGGAAAAAAGCAAAGGACTTCCTAAGGCATCTCAGAGTCAGTAGAAGTTCACCAGGCTTGCTGTCCTCACCACCAGGGTTGGATCCAGTGGGAACCCTAGGAGAAAAAAGCAGAATGATATCAGGGGAAAAGCCCACAAGGGCTGCCTGTTCTTGTCTACATGCCAGCCAGTCGGCTAGACACTTTCACACGTGTTGCTCCTAAAAAGCCAATTACATCAAAATTACCAATGAGGAAACAGGTTCAGAGACGTGAAGTCATTTACCCATGATCACACTGTCCAGTATGTTGTGGAGCCAAGATCTAAAGGGCTCTAAAGGATTCCCGCACCATGCTCTTCAACTTAGGGAACACACACAGTGATGGCACCTTAGTCACGCCTTTTTTTTTTTTTATTGTGTTAAATTACACATAACAAAATTTACCATTTTCACCATTTTTAAGCACATGAAGCACATTCACACTGTTATGCTGCTGTTACCACCATCCCTCTCTAGAACTTACTTCATCTTCCCCAGCTGAAACTCTGTCCCTATTACATAACATGTCCCCATTCTCTCTTCCCTAGCTGCTCATAAACCCACATTCTACTTTCTGTGTCTGTGAGTCGGACTACTCTAAGTGGGATCACAGAGGTTTTTCTTCCTTTTGTCCTGGCTTATTTCACGTGGCCCAGTATCCTCGAGTTTCACGCCTGTTGTAGTAGGTGTCAGAATTTCCTTTCTTTTTTTTTTTTTTTTTTTAAGATTTTATTTATTTGACAGAGAGAAACACAGCGAGAGAGGGAACACAAGCAGGGGGAGTGAGAGCGGGAGAAGCAGGCTTCCCGCCGAGCGGGGAGCTCGATGTGGGGCTCAATCCAGGGTCTCCAGGATCATGACCTGAGCCGAAGGCAGTCGCTTAACCAACTGAGCCACCGAGGCGCCCCATTTCCTTTCTTTTTAAGGCCGAATTGATGTTCTGTGGTATGTGTAGACCACATCTTGTTCATCCATTCATTTGTCAGTAGACACTTGGGTGGCCTACCACCTTTTGGCTCTTATGAAAAGTATGAGTTTGAATTCTACAGACACCTCTTAGAGACCCTGATTTTCATGCTTCTGGGTGTGTACCCAGAAATGGAATTGCTGGACCTTATGGCACTCTGTTTTCAGTTTTTTGAGGAATCACCAAGCTGTTTTCCACAGTGGCTACACCATTTCATATTCTCTCCAACACTGCACTGATTTCTCCATATCCTTGTCAACACTTGTTATTTTGTTTCTTTTTTTTTTTTTAAGATTTATTTATTTCTTAGAGAGCACACATGCTAGCATGAGAGCATTGGAGTGGAGCAGAGGGAGAGGGAGAGAGAGAATCCCAAGCTGACTTCCCACTGAATGTGGAGCCTGATGCAGGATTTGATCCCACCACCCTAAGATCATGACCTGAGCCAAAATCAAGAGTTGGATGCTTCACTGACTGTGCCCCTCTGTTGTTTTGATAGTAGTCATCCTAATAGGTGTCAGGTGGTCTCTCATTGTGGCTTTGATTATCCTGATGGCTAATGATGTTGACATCTTTTCATGTGCTTATTGGCCATTTTTATATCTTCAGAGAGATGTCTATTTAAGTTCTTTGCCCATTTTTAAATGTAGTTGTTTGCTTGCTTTAGTACTGAATTATAGAAGTTTTTTAATATATGCTGCATATTAACCCCTTACTGGATATGTGATTTGCAAATATTTTCTCCCATTCAGTGTGGCCTTTTTACCCTGTTGGCAGTGTCCTTTGATGCACCAAATTGCTTAATTAAAAAAAAAGATTTATTGGGGCATCTGGGTGGCTCAGTCAGTTAGGTGTCTACCTTCACCTCAGGTCATGATCCTAGGGTCCTGGGATTGAGCCCCACATTGGGCTCCTTGCTCAGCGGGGAGTCTGCTTCTCCTCCTTCTGCCTGCTTGTGTGCTCTCTCTGTCAAATAAATACAAAATTAAAGAAAAATTAAGATTTCTTTATTTATTTGGAGGAGCAGAGGGAGAGAAGGAATCCTGGAGCAGTTTCTCTACTGAGCATGGAGCCTGACATGGGGCTCAATCCCAGGACCCCAAGATCATGACCCAAGCTAAAATCGAGAGGTTGCTCAACCTAACTGAGCTAGCTGGGTACCCCACCAAATTGTTTAATTTTGACTAGTCCAGTTTATCTGTTTTTCTTTTGTTGCCCATGCTTTTAGGGTCATATCCAAGAAATCATTGCCAAATCCAGTATCATGTCACTTTTCCTCCTGTGTTTTCTTCTGTGAGCCTTATAGTTTTACCTCTTACATTTAGGTCTTTTATCCATTTTGAGTTAATTTTTTATATGGTATAAGGTAAGGGTCTAATGTCATATCTATAACTGTTGAAAATAGAAAAAAATTAGAGACCAACAGTAGGGCTTTGAGGGGTGGGCAGTCAATGATTTATTTTTCAAGAAAGTTCGGTCTCTCACTCAATCTTGTTCTTCCCTTCATCTAGCTTCTACGTAGTAGTCATAGTGATTTTTTTTGAGAAACATACATAAATCAAACCACATCACTGCCTTTCTTAAAATCTCCAGTGGCTTCCTACTGCACTCAGAATAAAATCCAAACTTCTTGTTGTGCATGATTTGACTCCTGCTGACTTCTCCCTGCTGCATCTTCTGTTGCTTCTTCTCAGACTCACTGCCATTTAGTCACACTTGATGTCTGACCATTCCTGCAACTCATTAAGCTCTTTACTGTCACAAGGTCTTTGCATATGCTGTTCTTTCTCCCTGAAGCAGCCTACCTCCTCATCTTCATGTGGCTGGCTCCTCATTTTTTTCCAAATGTCACCTTGTCTTAGTTCAACTACCATAACAAAATACCACACACTGAGTGGCTTAAACAACAGAAATTTATTTTGTCACAGTTCTGGAGACTAAAAATAGATCAAGGAACCAGCATGGTCACTTTCTGATGAGAGCTCTCTTTCTGGCTTCTATATGGCCACTTTCTTGCTGTGTCCTCACTTGGCAAGGGGGGAAGGGAGAGGGAGAGAGGAGCAAGCTCCTAGGTATCTCTTCTTATAACTCAGTTCATAGCACACATCTTCAGAGAAGCCATTGTTGACCTTCCGACATAAGCCGGATTCCTTCCACAAACCTCTCTCCCACGCTTGCTGGGTAGTGCCCATCACTATACCCTGTTCTTACCCTTCATGGTAGAGCAGTGATAGTGGGTAACTATTAATTAGTGCAGCAGTTTGTTCAATGTCTGATCCCTCCCTAAGACCATAGATTTTAAGAAACTAGACTGTTATTTTCACCCCTGTATTCCTTGCTCAGTACCTGGCACATACAAGATACTTGATTAATACCTGTTGGGAGAGTGAGCAAATAGTAAATCCACATTCTTTGACTTTTTCACTAACCGTGGGACGGGGTGGGGACAGGAAGGAAGGTAACATGCACTGAGGGGCGGTGTAGCAAAGTCATTACTACATGTTGGCACTAGACGGCCGGAATTAAATGTCAGCTCTGCTGCTTACTGGTCATGTGACTTTGGGCAAGTTACTTCGTCTCTTGTGCCTCAGTTTCTGTTCCTTAAGAGATGTCAGCACATATTTGGATGATGAAAAGCAGTTTGAAGTGGAGTAACAGGCTGAGCAGGGGTGAGGTGTGGGACTGAAAACAGGGGCAGAAGATGGATTACCCATAGAGGGAGCATTGAGACCCTTAGGATCTCCTCTCACCTTGTATGCTGTACAATCAGGTGACTAACCCCCCACTCTGCAAGAGGTTAGGGTTAGTTATGAGAAGTTAACCTGGAAGAACTCTGAAGAACAGACACAGAAAGGGTCAGAGTGAGATGCCAGATGGAAAGGAGTGGGGTCCATAGACACCCGCCCTCCAGCTCTGCTACCATAGTGCTGACAGCCAGAAGTATGCTCCCCAAGCAGGAGGTTGGAGGATTCTTTTCTCAAGGTCCCATAGAAAACACATGCTGACACTGATACTTGTTCCCCAGTATAAAAGCTTGTTTTTGCCTGGTTCCCCTTCAGTGAGGTCTACCAGTTGACAGGATCCCCACACTGATGTGTGCACAGGTGTGTGCGCGCACGCGCGCGCGCACACACACACACACACACACACACACACACGGGGCTGCCAGTTATTTAGTGGTTTACTCAAAGATCGACTTTTACGGGGCTGAGTGGCTCAGTCAGTTAAGCATCTGCCCTCAGCTGAGGGATTGGGCTGGGATTGAACCCTGCATCAGGCTCCCAGCTCCATGGGGAGTCTGCTTCTTCTGGCCCTCCCCCTTCTCATGCTCTCTCTCACTCTCTCTCAAGTAAATAAATAAAATCTTAAAAAAAGAAAAAGATCAACCTTTAGTTGCATGTCACTAAATATTTGAAGGATGTCTCTAGGCTAAAAGAGGGGGGCAAGTAGACAAACAGAAATGTTTGAAGCAAATAGATAATGCGGTAAGCAGAAAAAAATACAAAGCAAAAGTTATTAGTATCCTCAGAGAAATAAGAGAAGAGATTGTATTCATGAAATAAGATGCTATAAATGCTATAGAAGAAAGAAATAATAAAAGAAAAAGAAATGACACTGGGAAAATAAAACATAGAGCCAAAATAAAAAAGTCAATAGGAAGGTTGAGAGGTAATGAAAAGGAAATTTCCCTGAGGATGTACCAAAAAGACAAAGAGATGGAAAATGGAAAAGATAAGAAAATTAAAGGATCAATCAAGAGGCCCAATATCTCACTGACAATTTTCTAGGGATTCCAGAGAAAGCAGGGGGGCGTTAATCATGAAAGAAATGGAGTGAGGATATTTCACACTGAAGGACATAATCTTCAAAATGAGAGGGCCCAGTACAAATGAAAAAGAACCACCCTAAAGCATATCATCAGAATACAGATAAAGAGAAGATCCTAAAAGTTATGGAGGTAGGGAGAGCAGATTATATATACACCACCAGGAATCAGAATGGTTTCAGATACCTTAGTGGCAGCACTGGAAGCTACAAGATGAGGGAGCCATGCCTTCAGAATTCTGGTGGAAAATTATTTGCAACCTACTATTCCACGTATAGTCAAGGTAATTAGAATGAGCATAGTATAAAGACATTTACAGACATGCAAAGATAGAAAAATTTTACTTCCTATGTGCCCTTCCTTAAGAAGTGACTAGAAGATGTGTTTCACCAAAATGAGGGCATAGACCAAGATAGAAAAGACTGGCAAACCAGGAAGTAGGTTCTTCAACATAGTAGGCCAGGTATGCAGCTGGTCTAGAAAGCAACCACTCCCAAATTGAAAGGGAGGAGGAAGGTTCCAGGAGGTGAATCTCTAGGAAAAAAAGGAGCTGATAGCTTATGGGACTATGTGGAAGAAGCATTTTATGGATCTATTAGAATGTTTGAGGAGATTTAGCAATATGTACACAGAACTAAGCAAATGAAAGAAAAAAAGGCAATTATTAACCCCAGGAAAAACAAAAATATGTGCAGAAAATAAATGTAATTATAGTACACCATTTGGTTCAGCAATGGACAATATCTATAAAGTCATAAGAATGTAGCCGTGTAGCCTGGCTGAACTGGTACAAACTTCAACACGTACTGTGTAAAATTGATAAATTAGGAAACTGCCATAGAAGCACATTATTTAGAATTATGGGGATAAGCACCAGAAAAATAAAAATATGAAAAGTGGTTGCCTCTGGGGAGCAGGAATGAAGAGTGAGCAACCTGTATGCATTAGAGTGCTATGTGATTTTTTTTTTTACACAATGTAATTGTGTTACATTGGCAGAAATAACATTTTATAAGAAGCTGTGTGTGTGTGTGTGTGTGTGTGTGTGTGTGTGTGTGTGTGTTTTGAAAGGATTGCCACCAAACCATTACAGTGGCTGTCCATAGCAGGGAGGGCATGCTAGACTGGACATCCGAGGACCTACAGATGTGGCTGGACATGGAAGGCACTGCGGGAAAGGAGCCACCACGACGGAATGCCAGTCTGAGGAGGCATTCTTAAAAAAACAAGTGTCTTCAAAGGCCTGCCATTGGCCAAGTGCTATTGGTAAGCCCAGCCATATAGCAGGGAGCACGATAGACATAGCCCCCCACCTCGGGGGGGGCATACCCGGGCAAGAGAGGCAAATGGAGAGAAAAGAAGGATAAGTCAGGTGGCGGCTCATACTATAAAGAAAATGAAGCAAGTGAGGGAGACTGATGGTGGGGGGAGAGGTGCTTTAGATACGGTGGCCTCCCTGAGGAGGGGGGTTCCAGGCAGAAGGAACAGCGGCCTGGAGGACCCGGGCTGGGAACAGGCTTCGTCTGTCCAAGGCACAGCAAAGAGGCCAGTGGTGGGGGTGCGGGATGGAGGCCCACCCATCAAGGCGAAAGTTCTGGGACCAGTTCATGGAATAGGGAGAGAATCTCAGGGAGCCACTGGTGGCTTGAGAGGAGGAGAGCGGCGTGATTTGCCTGAGGAGGCCAGCAGGGCCAGGCTTGGCAGCCCTGAGCTGGGGGGAGGTGGGCGGGCTTGTCAGGACTGGAGCCCGAGGGGCGCTGCCCAGCAGTCAGTGCTGTGCCTCGCAGCCCGCCTGGACCAGCGACAGCAGCTTCATCACCCGCTCCCAGCCTCCCAACCCCCTCTGGGAATTGAAGGATCCTTACACATCAAAATAGCAGGCAAAGAACAGCCTCTAATTGTTCTGCGTAAAAGAGACGAAATTAGACGAGTCAGCTGTGGGGTTGAGACCGCGTCCCACACAGCTGCGATCCCGCACCCCACGGAAGACAGGCTTCCCGAGACTCGAAATTCTGCTGTCTCTGAGCAAAACTTTTTGCTTCTCTAGCCCCAGGACAAATGGCAGCTATCTGGGGAGGGAGTGAGACAGATGCTGGCCCTGGAGGGCAGTGAGTGAGTCAGACCCCCAAAAATCAGTCCCTTCATGAAGGAGTAGCCTTAGCTGGTGTGATTCACTCCGTCGTTCAGAACACATTGAGGTCCCTCTTTGTGCATTCATCAGCTCGCACGGGGACCACCACACATCCCAGGGGCCCAGGCCTGGGTGTGGGGGCGGGGGGTTGCGAGAACGATAGAGGCATGCAGTGTGCGTCCACCCTGGGGGTAGAGTGGAGAGAGAGCACTGGTCTGGGAGTCAGGAAGTCTAAGTTCTTAACCTTGGTTCTGCCGCTGTGTGACCTTGGGTGAGTCATGCCACCTCCCTGGACTTCACTTTTCCTGTCTTTTCTCAATATAGGCTTTAGGCCACATAATGTTTCTCAAACTTTAGAGCCCCTAAGAGTCATTTGGGGGTACTTTTTAAAAATGAAGATTTCCAGGGTGCCTCGATGGCTCAGTTGGTAGAGCATGCGACTCTTGGTCTCAAGGTCATGAATTCAAACCCCATGTTGGGCCTTGAGCTTATTTAAAAAAAAAAAAAAAAAAAGATGCCAATTCCCAGGCCTGGTTGCCAGAGATTAAGATTTAGCAGGTCTGGGGTGGGGTCTACGAATGACCCGTTCCAGGAATTCTGAAGGGAGTCTTTGGACCACATTTCCATAAAATCACTTTCCCTCCATCTGTCATGCCTCTTCCCTTCTCTGGGTTTTTCACATCATTTTCGGGGCATGAAAGAAGTCCTTATCCCTGCCTTGGTGTACCTGTGTGTTCTGCGATGATCATGTTGCCCAGGGGGGACAGTGTGTCTCAGTGTATGCAGCCTCCTCCAGGCTGTTCGCTGCCCCGCATAGGCCTGGTACAGAGGGGCCATGACAGAGATCATGGCCCAGCAGGGGGCCAGTGTGGTGCAGGTGGCCGCAAAGCAGTGTCAGACACAGAGGGTGTTTCGGCTGGGGGGCGGGGCGGGCTCGGGTGCACACATCTGGCCTGGATACCTGGGCTCATGCCCTGGGTTGAATGTATGGGTGAGTCCAGCTGCATGGGGGTAAGAAGGTCTGGGTGGGATCACAGAAAGGACTGGGAGCCCCGGTCCTCCACAGAGGGCACCCCAGGATGTCTGAGGCCCCAACCAGTCTGCGAGGCAGAGTCCCTTCCTCAGAACTGGCCAGTCATATTTCCAAAAGGTCAGTGGCAGAAGCCAGAGGGTCAGGCCACTCTGCTCTAGTCCCCAGCTTCATCCTTCATAGATGAAGAATAATAACTATCATATACTGAGCACTTGCCCATGCTTTGGGCTCAGGGCTAAGTGCTGTACCATCCCATTGCGTTTCACATCAATGCTAAGAGGTTGGTAAAAGCCTCACCTCCTTTTTCTTTATTGTTATAGACACCGAGGCTTAGGGAGTTCATATTACTGGCCCTGAGTCCCTCAGTTAATAAATAGTAGAAGCAGGGTTAGAACCTAGACCTGTTTTCCTCTGGAGCCCAGTTTTATTTTTAACCATGTTGCTTAGTACTCCTCAGAAGAAGAAGGACTCTTCCTAAAATACCTTCTGCTAAAGTCAGTCACATCCAGAGCAATCCTTTTGCATCTGTTCTAAAGAAAAGGGGTGATGCTGAGTTAGGTGGTTTAGGGTTCTAGTCCCGCCTCTGCCGCTGACCTTCTGCATAACCTTGGGCAAATCATTTCTCCTCCCTGAGTCTTGGGTGAAACTGAAATCTGTGAAATGGGAACAATTACACACACACTTGTTTTGAAGGTACACTAAGATGAAGACCGCCACCAACATCTACATCTTCAACCTGGCCTTGGCAGACGCACTGGCCACCAGCACGCTGCCCTTCCAGAGTGCCAAGTACCTGATGGAGACGTGGCCCTTTGGGGAACTGCTCTGCAAGGCTGTGCTCTCCATCGACTACTACAACATGTTCACCAGCATCTTCACCCTCACCATGATGAGCGTTGACCGCTATGTTGCTGTCTGCCACCCCGTCAAGGCCCTGGACTTCCGCACCCCTGCCAAGGCCAAACTCATCAACATTTGCATCTGGGTCCTGGCCTCAGGTGTGGGAGTCCCCATCATGGTCATGGCCGTGACCCGCCCCCGGGGTGAGTGAGTGCGGAAGTTGGGGTATAGGCTGCTGACCCCAGGAGGCAGCATGGGGGTCCCTGTGGGTGTGCAGGCCACTTGCTAGCGTGGAGAAATGGATGCCTGATCAGTGGAAGGTGTGGCTGGCTGGCCAGTGAGAGTGTGGGGAGTCAGCCGATGGAAAGTGAATGGTGGTTGTGAGAACGAGTGATTCAGCTGTGGGCAGATGGGTTGCTGGTCAAAGGAAGTGTATGAATGGGGTTGTGGAGGGTCAGGCTGTGGGTGTGTATCACCTGGCCAGGAGTGTGTGGGGATGACTGACAAAGGGAGATAAGACAGATGGCCACTGGGGCAAGGGTGTCTCTGACCAGTGAACCATGGAGGTCCTAAGATCTGTGGTCTCAGCCCAAATGGCCTTCTACCCCAGTGTGAAAACCACTGTCCCAGATGACCAAGGCAAGTCCTAGAGAATAACCTGCAGAGAGTGACAGGTACATTTCCCCAGAGTAAGAATGGTTATTGCATAGTGGCTGCCTGTGTCAGTGTAGCTGCTGTAACAAGCCATCTCCAGAGTTCGGTGCTGAACAGTATAGAGGTTGATTCCTCACTCATGTCACTGTCTAACGTGAGTCAGAGGAGGAGGAGCTCGATTCCATGGTTCTTCAGGGACCCGGGTGCCAAATGATGGTTTTGGAATCCACCCCTGCTGGCATTTGGCCAGCAGATGAGTACGGAGAAGGAGTGTTGAGAGAGCATGGCCAACTTTGAAATGCTATGGCCCATCCGTTCCTGGTGATGGCTGTTTACACTGCCCCACCTTGACATAAGGAAGTGAGACAGGTAGTTTAGCAGGGTGTCAGCGATACTGGCCACCGACCTATCTGAGCCACACAGTATCATGGGTGTTGAGAAGTTTAAAGGGGGCTGTATGTGTAAAATACTTAGGACTCCTACCTTTATTTGACCGTAAGAATGTCCAGAATCAGAGAGATCAGGTGGCTTACTTACCGTCACACGGCAGGCATTTGGTGGAATTTGGCCTATAACCTGAGGCTCCTGCCCTCATGTCTCTTACTCCTGTTGGCCCCTGGGGTGGAGGTTTTCAGAGGGTTGGCGCTGTGGGGGAGGGGGAATAGGCTTGGTGGGAGGCGTTTTGACCACCCTTAACCCCTGCAGTCGTAGAGCCCCTGGTGCCCTCATACAGCTGCTGTGCACTTGGTTTTGACTCAGCAGCTGGGCCCCATTCCTCCTTGTCAGCCTTCAGTTTATGGAACATTAACTGCAGCCCTGCTGGAGGCCAGACCAGATGCACCTCCTCATTGTACACTCCGTCCCTTACACACACTCCCCCACTCAGCACTTGTTGGTTCTGTATGTAACTGGCTGTGTGACCTTGGACAAAGGCTGTTCCTCTCTGAGCCTTGTTCTGCCATCTGCACAGTGAACTCCTTGGACTCAGTCAGCCCTGGGGGTCCTGCTCTCCTGCTGTGGATCCTCAGTGCCCTTCCTACAACTCTCAGGCTTCAAGTCCACTACCTGAGTCCTCAAAACCCATAGTTCCAAGAGATCTTGGGAGTTCCCCAGGTCAGTTTCAGGCCTGCGTCTGAATCCCAGAACATCCCTAAGGTGTTTATGCAGCCCCCACCCCCACTCCAGGAACAGGGCATTCACTCCATTCTGGGTTGTACCTCTAGACAAATCTTGCACTCAGACAGTTCTTCTTGCCATTAAGCTGAGCCCGTCTCCCTGACCCTAGCCCTGACTTCTGGACTCCTAAATGTATCTGGCCCCCCTCCCCATGAGTGCACCAAGAACTCGAACCCCTCCGTGCTAAATGTTTCACATGCCTTAACCCATTGAATCCTCACAACCCTGTGAGGTTTAGGTACTGTTATTAGTTCCACTTTATGGGAGGTCTCCTGGAGGCTGAACAGTTTGCCTAGGGTCACACCACACAGTTCGTAGGGCCCGAGTTCTGCCCTTAACTCATCATACCCTCTAGCAGTGTTGTCCTCATTGGAGCTAGTTTAGAAATGGGTACGGTGTTTTGAGGCCTCATAATGACTGGCATTTGGTGGGTTTGGGCTAAATTATACCATTACTGCTGTCCATGGATGTAGAGGCTTCTAAAAGGACTGGAAGAAAATATAGGAGGAAGATCTCCTAGTTTAGGGCCAGTCCTGCTGTGGTCTTTAAGGATGAGTAGGAGTTCACCAAGTACAGAAGTGTAGGAGGACATTCCGGGTAGAAGAATCACCTTGAACAAAGGCCAGGAGGAGGTGTGGGACCAGACCAAGCCAAGAAGGGTGTCGAGGAGGCAGGGTCGCTTAGGCTCACACGCCTCTCACCTGCTCTTTTCTTGTTTCCCCGGCAGACGGGGCAGTGGTGTGCATGCTCCAGTTTCCCAGTCCCAGCTGGTACTGGGATACGGTGACCAAGATCTGCGTGTTCCTCTTCGCCTTCGTTGTCCCCATCCTCATCATCACCGTGTGCTATGGCCTGATGCTGCTGCGCCTGCGCAGCGTGCGCCTGCTGTCAGGCTCCAAGGAGAAGGACCGCAGCCTGCGGCGCATCACGCGCATGGTGCTGGTGGTGGTGGGCGCCTTCGTGGTGTGCTGGGCGCCCATCCACATCTTCGTCATCGTCTGGACGCTGGTGGACATCGACCGCCGTGACCCGCTGGTGGTGGCCGCGCTGCACCTGTGCATAGCGCTCGGCTACGCCAACAGCAGCCTCAACCCCGTGCTCTATGCCTTCCTCGACGAAAACTTCAAGCGCTGCTTCCGCCAGCTCTGCCGCACGCCCTGCTGCCGCCCGGAGCCCGGCAGCTTCAGCCGCGCCCGCGAGACCACGGCCCGCGAACGGGTCACCGCCTGCACCCCGTCTGACGGTCCCGGCGGGGGAGCCGCCGCCTAAACCGCGCCGGCCCGGCCCGCCGCGCGCCCCTCAGGGGTGACCTGGCTGTCACCCCGGGCCTGCAGGGGACCGGGCCGCGACTTGGAGAGGTGCCGAACGGCGCCCCTGTTTTGGAGAAGGGGATCGGGCTGGAGCCTTGGCCGGGGCCGAGAGGCGAGGCCCCTGCGGTGGGTGGGCCTCCGGCCTGGGGCGGGACACGGGGGCGGGGCCTCTGGGCGGAGCGCACGGTTCGCGACTTTGGGTCGGGTGTGGGGAGCTGGCGACTCTGGGGGAGCGGGGCCTGTGGCCCTGGGATCTGGCCGGTGAACGGGAGCTGGCCTTGCTGGCCTGGAACCTGAAAGAGCCAAGGACCCAGGACCCAGGGGGCCTTGGTGGAGACCGAGACTTGAGAACAAAGCTGCAAGACTCGGTCTCTGTGTGGTGGGGAGGGCCTCTTCTGGTGGCGGGAGGGGAGGACAGGTCAGCGAGGCGGCGACAGCTCAAGATTGGCCATGAGATAAGATAGGGGCTGTGTTTAGGGGATGGCGGCTTCAACCTTGAGGTAGAGTCCCAGCCCCGAGTTCTAGCAAGAGGCGGGGTTGCTGAGGTCCAGGTCCAACTGGACTGTCGTCATAAACAAAGAGAAAATAAAATCGAGAGGGAGAGAGAAACAATACACCTTTTCTGTCCTTGACAGTCGTTTTCTTGGAATGGCCTCAGCATCCATGTCGTGCCCACCTCACTTTGTGCCAGTGGGACTTGGAACAGGACAGTGGAGCTGAGCCAGCGCCTTCCAGCTAGGATAGCAGGACAGGCCCTCAGTTGGGGTAGGGTCCCCAGCCCCGGGTTCTGGGGGCTCAGAAGGAGGAGGGAGGCCTGGCCGCTCCAGAACCAGAGCTGCCAGGCAGCCTCTGTGCCAAGGGGGGGTGGGGTGGGCGGAGGCGGAGGCGAGGCTGGAGAGCTTCTGCTTAGATGGCAAGTCCTCAAGCCAGAGGGCAGACACTCTTGGGGGTCTTCAGGGGCCTGACTTCTCTGCTCAGGCGCTGGAGGACAGAGGACCCGGCTAGCGAGAACCCCATGGATGGTAAGTGGCAGTTGGGACTGAGTGAGGGCACCTGAAGGACTGCTGTGGACTTTTCCTCCTGCCCATCAGGTCTCTGTTAAAAACCTCCAGGAAATCCTCCCAACGCCTGGCTGGGCCTAGTGTGTCCAGTGTTGCCAGGCAGCTGGAACTGCCCACACAGGGGCCTGTCTCTGAAGGAACTGGGAGGAAGAAGGCTTTCCTAACTGTAATGCTCATAGCGTCCATGGGTGTCCCTCAGACCCCACCTGCTCCCGCTGCCCCCTTCGAGCTGCTGAGGGCAGGTCCACCCGGAGCGAGGCACAGGAGTTTTTGTCTTCAAGTGTTTGGCATTTTATTCAGGCATTCCCAGATCTTTGCTTTCCTATCAGGGTCTGTCCTTGTTCCCTCTGCCTCCCCCATGCTTCACCTCCTCTCCCAGCCCCCTCCCCCCACAGACACTGCCTCAGTCCCACACCCCTGACTCCCTATTGAAGCAGTGAGCTGACATCCTTGTAGAAACAAATTAATTTTCTTTCCTTTTTGGGACAGATGGGAGAGAAACTGACGTCTTTGTCTCAAATCGAAAAAAAAAAAAAAGAAAAAAAAGGAAAGAAGATACCTCTTCTCCCTTTGACAGTCATTTCCTTGGAACAAAAGCCTTTCCTGTGTCTAGGAGACTGTCACTCCAGCAGGGGCTGAACTAGCACTCAGGAGGTTGAGGGCTTAGGCACCAGGATGGGCTTTGGGCGCATTAGGGGTAGGGATACCCTTAGTAAACAAAGCACAGCTCCCTTCTTGGGGTGTAGACCCCAGAAGCTCCAGACCTGGGAAATTTCTTCCTCCAGGAAATGGCTTCAGTAACACTTTGGAAGATGTAGGGCAGTGCCCAGTGCCCAGAGAGACTTCTGTGTCTGAATGGGAGGGGGGGTGTATCAGCAAGGCGGAGGACCCTCCTGGATACTCCTCATCATGTATGCCTTGGAGAGATGTCAGAGATTAGGGACAATTTAGGATTGGGGAAGACTTTTGAAGAAGGTGACATTGGATCCAGGCCTATTGATTCTCCCCACAAGGACTGTGTCCCCTTCAACTCTCTCTCAAGGCTGCTCTGGGTCTGCTCAGTGTCATTTCCCATGGCTATAACAGATCTGACTGCTTTTTACTACTTCTTGTACATAAATGTGTCCTGGGGTCTGCAGAGGCTGGGTCCAGATCATGTGCATTTAAGGCAGAACAAACTTGTACCGAAATCAACTTCACCCCAGGCTGTGCACCACAGGGACTGGGACTCAGAAATAAGTCAGATACAGCCCGGCCCTCAGAAAGTTCAAACACAGGCTGGGAGACAAGACATAGCAGGGCACTGCATCTCAGTGTGATGCATGCGGTAACCGGAAGCCCCAGGGTGGGTGTCGCGGTGAAGTGTCTCTTCTTGCTTATTACTGAAACACGCTTGTAGCAATCCTAGAAGAGGTGGAAAAGAGTCAGAGGGCCTTAAAGGACATGGAGGGTTGGCCACCAAGAAGAACAGCATGTGCAAGAGCATGGAAACGCTGAGGTGCTTGGCAAACCCGAGAAAAGTTGTGTGCATCTCGAGTATGGGGCTTAACTGAGAGCACGTTGGAGCGTCAGGCGCTGCATTAAGCACTTCACACACCTCATCCCATCCGAGCCTCATGACAGCCCAGGGGAGGTACTGTTACCCTTATTTTAGACCGCAGGCTCAGAGGTCAAGCCACTCACCCCTAAGTCACAGAGCGTGTTGGTGGCAGCAGAACTCAGGTCAGTAGGACTCCAGGGTCCAGGTTTCTGGTGAATTGCAGGCATCATTAATATAGAAGAGCCTTAGTTGCTGGAACTCTGGAATGAGGATTTCTGAAGACTTAAAACCAAATGGAAAAATCTGGAGGAAAAGGGCAATTTTCCATGAACTTTTGTTCCTCCTGAAGCTCTCCAAACCTTCACATTTCAAAATGTACTGTGCGTGATGCATTTTAAAGCTCCAAATTGACAGTGTAATTCTAGATCATTCCGGGGCTCTCAAAACCGTGAAGCGGGTCTGATTTTCCCCCTCTCCCCACGTTTCCACCCCTCTCTCTCCAGGAGGTGGAGGCAGGTTTTTGCCTCCGGTTTCAAAGTATCGTACAATTTCCTATCTTTTCTTGTGGTGACAGAAGTAGCACTGAAGGCTGGAGTCAGATTTTGTTTTCCTTCACTGTGCCTCAGTTTTCTCATCTGTAGAGTGGACTTCCTTTATGGGGTTGCTGTGAGGTTTCAATGAGTTAATGTACAGAGGGGGGTCCAGATCATAGGGTCAGCTCTTAGCATATGGCAAGTAGTTGTCATTACTCAGGAGCGGTGCTGCAGCACAAGGCCAGAGCTGGAGACTGAGAGGGAAAAGAAGATGAACTTTCAGGGGCAGCGGTGCAGAGAGAAGAGCCCGCGGTACAGAGAGTGAGAAGCTGCCAGAGAAGCAGGAGGAGGATGGGGAGAATGTGCTGCCATGGAAACTGGAGGAGGAGGGCGTTCCCAGGGGGAGGGAGTGATGGATAATGTCAAGTGTCATATAAGAGAGGTTGGAGGTGGGGAGGGCAGGAGGGTGATGGGAATAAAGCAGAATCTTCAGGTTCAGTTTCCTACATGGCTTGGGAAGCCCCAAATCTGGACTCAAATCTCAGCATTGAAGCTAACTTGCTGTGTGACCTAGGCAAGGCAGTTGCCCCCTCTGAACTGCTGTTTTCTCTCAGAACTAAGACAAGGGAATGGGTCAGTCTCTGATGTTTTGTCTCTAGTAAGAGTCCTGATTTTGCTGGGGTCTTGGCCACTTGCTAGCAGTGGGGTCTCAGGCAGATCACTTCACCTCCAAGAGTCCCATCTGAAGGCTAGAGACATGGCAAGTGAGGTCCCTACCAAAGTTCCTCACAACTAGTAGGCTCCCCAATACAGAAATATTCTGTGACAATAGTGGGGAGCCAGAGGCAATGGTGTAAGGATGCTTGCTTATCTTGGAATTCGAAATGCTCCATAAGGTGGAAGAAGCCGCCAGCCTCTGGAGAGGACTTGGAGGGGTCACAGACCAGGCAAGGACCCCACTGTACCTCTGCCCAGAGGCCACCTCTGCTGTTCTCGATGGCAGAGCCTTAGCCTGGCCTCTGGCTGCCTTCCCCACCTGGACCTACTGCAGATCCAGGCTGGGAACCAGCTCAGAGGCTTCGGAGCCCGTAAGAAGTAATGCCCCCTCCAGCCCCCACCCAAGGTCATGGTCCTGGCACTCATGCACGAAACACTACACTCAATTTTCTCTTCTCATTTATTTATTTATTATTTATCTATTCCTTCACTTCATTCCTGGGCACTGAGCACAGAGTGCAGGCAGCTCCGGGGAGGGAGCCCAGCTCGGGCTTACAGATGCTGAGAGACCGGAGGAGACTGGGGTGAGGATTGGTGGCAGGCATGGGGGGAGTTCAAAATGGGGCCCCGAGTCACTTTTCTCTGGGAGCCCTTTTTCTGTCGTGGAGGACAACACTCACAAGAAATTGTGAAGATTTACAAAAAGACTTGTCTGTTTTCGTGACACAAATGTTCCCAGCAAATAGCACTGTAGCTAGTCCCCGTCATTATCCTGTCGAGTGTGTGGATGAAGTGCCTGGTGCCTACTAAATGCCTGAAATGCGGAGCTGTTAATGGGATCAAACATTTTAGGTTCTACCTGCTCTGACCCACATCTCTTAATGCTGTAGGTGGGTCAGGGGCAAAGGACTTTGTCTTGTAACCATCTCCTTGAGTTTCAGAAGATGGGACAGCATGCGCTGGAGAAGAAATTTTCCAGAGGACATCTTCTGTCCAAATACTTTATACATAGCTGTACCCTTTTGTCCTCGCCAAGCCTGCCCTCCCTGGCACCCGACATAGGGGCACAGTCCGGGAAAGGAAAGATCCCTTGGTAGGATCTGGGCCTTCCGGCCAGAACATTTGAGTCATGGGGGTGGAGTCCCTTGGCAGGTGTCAATGCAGGCGAAATCCACCTGACGGGGCTCCTCTTCCAGAATCTCCTCTTGGAATAAATCCCAAGCCAGGAGACAGAATATGGGTTTGACTCTGTCTTCCACTTCGTTGCTGTGTGACTTTGGGCAGGTTTCTATCCCTCTCTGGACTGCTACACAACGGAGGGCCAGAGGTAGGAGTTGATGGGTTCCGAGGGCTTTACCATCCTGGGAGAGAACAGAGAAATTTCCCTCATGTTCCTTGATCCCAGAAACAGACATCTACTGGTAGGGTGCACCGGGCATTTGCCCAGAGGCAGAGAAAAGGATGCCTGGAGGTCTAGTGTTTGTAACTGGAGCTGCCCTACTTTGGGGATGAGGGAGGCAAGCATGTTAAAATGAAGCTTCTCTCAAACACTTGGCTTTTGCCTATCCCAGGTCCTATCTTGATAACAAGGACCAACCTTCTGTTTTCCCAATAAAGAAAACCACTATTCTCAGTGTCCATATCTCTGGCTGTTTCTTTTGCTTATCTTCTGTGGTCTCCTCATGGGGTGGGGGCGGGGGTGCTGGTCAGGGGGGTGAATCAGACCTGGCTGCTCCCATTGGATGGGTAGTCTAGCCCCACCTTTGGGACTCTCTCAGAGGGAGATGCCACATTGTCCTGAAGAACCGTGTCTGGGAGGGGCACCCGGCTGGCTCAGGGGGTTAAGCCTCTACCTTCAGCTTGGGTCATGATCTCAGGGTCCTGGGATCGAGTCCCACATCAGGCTCTCTGCTCGGCAGGGAGCCTGCTTCCTCCTCTCTCTCTGCCTGCCTCTCTGCCTACTTCTGATCTCTCTCTGTCAAATAAATAAATAAAATCTTAAAAAAAAAAAAAAAAAAAAAAAGGACCAGGGCTGGGGCGCCCGCCTGGCTGGCTCAGTCAGAGCCTGCGATTTTTGATCTCAGGGCTATAAATTTGAGGCCCACGTTGGGTGTAGAGATTACTTAAAAATAAAATCTTAAAAAACAAACAAACCCATCTTAGGAGAGACACACACAAGGCCACTGTAGCCACTTCCTCAAGCATGCCCCAAAGCAAAGCCGGCTTCCAGAAGCCCCCTCTCCCCCAACACTCTGAAGTGGCTCCTCCTCTGTGGCCCACCCCCAATCTCAGTCTCTTGTCCACCAAAGCCCTGCCCAGCCCCTGTGCCTCTTGGGGCTCGCACTAACTCCCCTTCCTTCTCCCCTCCACCCTACTCCCACCTCTGTTCCATGCTCCTGTCCCACAGTGGCCCTTCTTTTGGAGACAGAAACCCTAAACCTCCTCTGGGTGCATTCAAGGAAGCCCTGGGTGTGGGGTTGGATGCCCCAAGATACCTCCACCCTCTCTGTGTTCCTCTCCTCAGGGGTTGCTTGTCCTCATTCTTAATAAGTAATTCTCTGGTAGGGAAGTTCCTGATCCTGAATCTGCCTCCCACCAGGTGTGACCAGGCCTTTAAGAGGGTGTCAGGGCCTGGAGCCCCTCCTTCCCTTCTGACACAGCCTCCCTTCAGAGACCCTTAGCTTCTTCCGGCCAGGGCTGCCCATCCTGGGGCCTGCTGTGTCCAGGTACTGAGCACCATTGGGGGTGGGCTGCCCTGACCTGGGCGGGGGTCCCAATTCCCTCAGCTGCAGACTGATCGTGGGGGAAGGGGGGTGGCGCCTGGGCAAGGGGCCTGCCCAGGGATGGGGAGGGGGCTTGATGGCCTGGCCTTGCCTTTCTCACAGGGAGGGGCATAGGTAAAGACTTCCCAGAGGTCTGGAAGCTCTGCCCAGAGCTTACTCCCCCTGAGGCTGGGAAGAACAGCTCTGAAGGGTGTGTGTTTGTGTGTGTGTGTGTGTGTGTGTGTGTGTATGAGAGAGAGGGAGAGAGAGCGAGAGCGCACAGCATGGGTGAGACCACCTCAGTGTTCATGGAAGTGTGCGCTGTGGAGATTTTTATTCACCTTTGTGTCTGCCTGAAGAAAAGCATATGTGCATGACCAGTCCAGGCATCACTTTCTCTTCTGTAAAATAGTGTGATTATTAGAGCTAACTTACCAGGATTCTTCTGAGGACCCAGTGAGACAACAGCTGTACATGGTAAGCAGGGCACAGTGTTATTGATGGGGAAACACAGTCTACCTTTAACCTTCAATAGCTCCCAGTTGCTTGAAAAATCCAAATGATCTCTCATACCCCTTCCTGATGGGGGATTCTAGGAATCCAAGTTCAATCTTGCCTGCCTGCAACCTCAAATTCCCTCAGAGGGTGGCAAGGATGTCCCTCAGGAAGAGGACTGCTGAGGCCCAGTCCGAGGGTGGGCAGTTCTCAGAGAAGAGCAGCAGGCAGGGCAGACGGTGGTCATGTGCCAACTTCGTCACCCTTCCAGGTCAGCTCCGTTCCCTCTGCCTCCTGGAAGTCTTCTCTGATTGCTCTTTACAGACCCTTTGTCCTGTTTAGACCTCCCACACCTGCTATCTGGGCACCCTCATGCTGGCTGTTGGGTCCACGGCATTTTCAGACATATAGGAAACCTGCCGCTCCCCAAGGGGAGAGGAAAGGCCCACGAAAAAGAACACAGGTGTTTTCCCCCAATAATGTTTATGGTTATTACAGAATGCTCCTCATAAAAACTGAGAAACCTGATAAGTTTGGAAAGAACAGGTAAGAACATCATCCATGATTCCCCATTCTATTGACTTGTGAGTGTTCTTCCTTACCTAGGGAAGCCTCCCCCCCCCAGGGGGGAGGGGTCCACAGGTGACCCCAGAGCCCTCTGAAATGGTGTATGCACTGTGTGTCACTGTGAGCCTTGCTGCATACTGGATGTTCTAGGAGTCCAGGACCAAAAAAGTTAAGAGGTGTTTCACTGAGTGGGGGTCCATACATACAACAGTCACCCACAGACCTGGAGGTCACACATACACACCTGACTGCACATCCTCCTCATACACACACTTTCTTGGACACACACCTCTTACCGAGGCACACACTCCTTTACACACCTACGTTCGCACCCTTGAGACCCCCAAACAGCTTGTCCTGGGAGAAATCCCAGAGGGCAACACGGCAGGTTCATTTCATAGACGCTGCTGCCACCTACTGGCCATACCTGGCACCAGCACCCTTATTTAGTTTACCCCTTTTCCTGGACTGCCCGCTGCCCTTCATCGCCTTCCGCGTCTATCCACCTCCTTGGAAGCTGTGGACTGGAACTGGTTGCTGAAAGAGGCCCTTGAATGAGGGAGGCATTCTGTTGGGAGACACTGGATGAGTGTGGGCTGGGCGGGGAACTATCACTGACCTCCCATAATGTGTGTCAGGCCCTGCTGTCTTTTTTTTATAAAAAGGGTCTTGGATTTTAAAAAAAAAATTATTCATTTATTTGTTAGAGAGAGAATGAGAGAGAGAGAGAGAGCAAGAGCGCAGAAGAAGGGGGAGCGCAGCAGGCAGAGGGAGAAGCAGGCTCCCCGCTAAACAGGGAGCCTGATGCAGGGCTTGATCCCAGGACCCTGGGATCATGACCTGAGCTGAAGGCAGACCCTTAACCGACTGAGCCACCCAGGTGTCCCAGGTCCTGCTGTCCTTTACCACTATCATCTCTTTTCTCAATCCCATGTGCCTTATGCAGTGCCTGGCATGTACAAAGTCATAACAACTATTTCAAGTGAATAATTCAAGACACGAAGGTTTTGCTTTGTTTTTAGGGGAGGTTGTTTAATGTAAGGTATTTTTAACAAATCAGGAGATGGAGGCTCAGGGCAAATGACTTGCCCAAAGTCATACAGTGGCTTCCTCTGTTGTTCTGAAGAGAAAGAGAACGAAGATAGAGCAAAGCTGAAAATCTTTACTAAGCTAGAGAGACCCGGCTAAGATCTTACTCCCAGGGGGCCAAGAGAAGTGTTCAGAGGTGGATGAGGTCGACTTGGGGGGATGGTTTCTCTAATCAGGAAGGTTCTCCTACCCTGAGCTATTGCTTCAAATTCATTCCTTCAACTAGTATTTATGCACAGTGTGTCAAGCTCTGGGCTCAGACTGAGAACAAGCAGTGTCCAAGCCGAGGAAAGTCTGTTCTCTGCCCTCATTCCAGTGTTGTAGCTCCAAAAGGGCTGCTTTGTTGCCCTCATGCCCCCGGGACCCCGGAGCCCCTCTGAACTTCTTTGCCAGCTGTGCTGAGTGGATGGGGGATCTGGCGTGACAGCAGGGAGATGTGGGTCGGGGTGGGAAGGGATGGTTCTCCCTAACTGTCCAGTACTGAGATGGAGCAAAGAGAGCCTCGAACCTACAGCCAGGCAGACCTGCATCTGAATCGAGCCATAGCCATGAACTTGGTTTGTGATTTCAGTCAAATCTCTTACTCTTGGGCCTCAGTTAAAGCAAGTAGCTTGAATGTCCACAGTGGTTCCAACTCATAGTTCCTTAGAAGGGCTGGTGGAGGCCAAACAGGGGAAGGCCCGGGGGAGGCCAAGCAAGTGGTTCCCCACACATCCCCTCACGCCCACTGCTTTACTCAGAAGAGCCCTGCTTCCCTCTGTTTCCCACTTTGGGCTTCTGTGGTCAAGTGAGTTTGACAATCACTTGGACTAGTTGATCTCTAAGTTCTTGTTAGGCTTAAAAGTTTTAAGACGCAGTTCATGTCTTGGACTTGATCCGTAGATGATGAGCTAGAGGAGAGCTGGGACTGGGTCTGAGTCCTCTCCCTGTCTCCCCCGCCCCATCCCACAGGCCTGGCTACAAGAGGAGGGACTCGGGATGTGTCCACCTGGTGACCACACGTGGGTGACATCAGACTGATGGCACAGCAGGGACTCAGCCAACGGCTCAGTACTGACCATGCATACACAGTGCTGGCACTGCCTGAGGAGGTAAGGGCAGGCAGGGAAGGCTGCCTGGGGCTTATGGGGTTGACTTCCCCGTCTAAAAAGCAAACAAGGTTTCAAATGGGTGAAGCAGAAGACCCCTGAGCAGTCCAGCTGGAGCAACCCAGCTGTTAGGGTGTGGCTACAGAGAAGGTGGGGTGAGTGTGGACTCACTTTCAGGTAGAGGCTCTGGAAGATCCGGGTGAAAGGCCTGCCTGGGGGCAGTGTAGGGGTGGGAGGGAGACAGGAACCCAGATCCTGCTCTGGCTTCTGAACCCCCAACTATCCCATAGGGGACCTCATAGAGGGCACACTGGGAGGCTTAGGCATCAGTCAAGACTTCACGCTAACATAGGCCCTAGAAGGATCCTGACGTTGGGTTCACAGGGTCATATATTTCTTTTTTTTTTTTTTTTAAGATTTTATTTATTTATTTGACACACAGAGAGAGATCACAGTTAGGCAGAGAGGCAGGCAGAGAGGGAGGAGGAAGCAGGCTCCCCGCTGAGCAGACAGCCTGATGCGGGCCTCAATCCCAGGACCCTGAGATCATGACCTGAGCCGAAGGCAGAGGCTTTAACCCACTGAGCCACCCAGGCACCCTACAGGGTCATATATTTCTGTAAAACTTACAAAAGTAAAATGTATTAACTTGCATTGGCAGAGATCTTTCCACTCTGACTTCCCTTCCTTCTCGTATCCTAGAGCCTGGAATGGCTACAGACATTTTCTATTCTTAATCTTTCATTCTTTTTCTTTTTCTTTCTTTCTTTTTTTTTCCTAAGTAGGCTCCACGCCCAACGTGGAGCTTTAACTCACAACCCTGAGATTAAGAGTTGCATGCTCTACCGACTGAGCCAGGCAGGCGCCCCTTCACTCTTTTTCTTAAAGAGGCCCCCAGATAAGCTTTAGGTCCCACAAGCCTGGATCCATCAGGATCCTCAGTTTGCTCAGTTTCAAAGACAGATAAAGGCTGTGGAAGGTCTCCATGGGAGTAAAGGTGATCTCCCTGAGTCCTGAAGGTACTGAGAATTGAGGAGCAAGGAGGAGAGACTTGCTCAGGGTTTCACGCTCCAGGACAGTTCCATCTGAGTACCATCCCCTTCACTAAGCCTGAGCTGACCCTGTGATGCCCAGAGTGGCAGCCCTGTCTGGAGACCTGGAGAGCTGGGCTTTGTGCCTCAGCTCCAGTGGCTCCACCACCACAAGGTGGCAGCAGACACCGCGTTTCCTTCTCCCCGGCGCCTGGTCTGTCACAGCTCCTCCACGGGGCAGAGCCAGAATCTCAGTGGGTCCCAGACACCTCCTTAAGCTCCTTCCTGCCACCTCCGGGAACAGGGAGTCCTGGCCTTGTCACTTACTGGCTGTGTGCTCATGAGCGAACACTTTGCCTCTCGAAGCTTCGTTTTACTCAACCATATAATAGGGATATCTCGTGGGTATGGGTTAGCGAAGCACCTGGCAGATAATATAAAAAGTGGATCATTAGTAACCATAGCTGGTTCGTTAGGGGCTTCTGGAGATGGAGCCCTCCCGGAGAGGGTGTTCTCCTGGCGGGAGTGGCCCCCTCCCCACACTTGAGGAAACCCAGAGGAACTCCTAGGCAGCAAGGCTTTCCATTGGTCATTGGTGGGCACCCTCTGCGCCCATGCCTGGGTCCCTCCCCGGACCAGGGCATCTGACTTGGCTTTTCCTCCATCCTTCTCTTGGAGGGGGAGCTCGGCAGCCTCGTGTCTACCTCGACGTCATCCTGGGGAATCTGCCCCAGGCTTCAGATGGATTGTCCTGGGGTAAGAGTGGGGGTCCTTGAACCAATGCTTGCCAGTTCTCCCTCTCCTCTCAGCCTCCCCCCACATCTGCCCCCGTCTACCCCTGGCTTTCACCCTGGGCCAAATATACCAAAGCAGTTTTTGTTCCCAGTGCATAACTTCACCATCCAGGTCCTTTATTGCAGGCTGTTCCTCCACCTGGGACACCCTCTTCCATTTCCACCTAGTAAACTCATCCTTAAAAGTCTAGCTGGCAGGTGCCTCCTCCAGGCAGTATCCCCTAATCGCTTTCTCCTCTCTGGGCTCCGGATATACTGTTTCTTTAATGCCTTTCCCATAGGAGGCCATGAATCACAACAGGACTGTCCATTATGTTGGGAGAGCAACTCTGTTTACAAATGGCTTTCCTTTTTAGCATCCTGGAGTCAGGAAAGAAAGGCAGGGTTGCGCCATTACTTCATCTGACTGACAGGAGACAGGCTGGGAGAGAAGTAGGACTGGCCAGGTCACACACCCTGCCTCACACGGTGGAGTCAGGACTGAAACCAGCAACACATCCCAGGCACGCCCCCGGCTTCAAGCCTGGGCTTGTGTCTCCACCATGGCCTGGTCTTGTGACTCTCTTCCCCTTTTAGACAGGGCAGGGTATTGGCCTGTTTTTAATAAGGTCCTCAGTAAAGTTTTGTTGAAGTAACAGATGCTCCCATGTTGGCCCTGGCCCCTCGCCCTAGCCCCCAGCCCATCCCCTGGTCTCTTTATCGCCTAACTCAAGACCCAATCACCCAATCCAAGCTGTGGCCCTGCTCAGGCGTTGGCAGGATAAGGAGTTGGCTGCAGGCCCAGGAACCTCGCAGGAGAACGGGGGACACAAACAGGTTCCTTCCCCTGCCTCAGAAGCTTATCAGAGTCCCACAGGCTCCAGGCAAACTGAGTGCTCAGCTTAGGGAGGAGATCTGCCCTCTGCCTGTCACCTTCACGCCTTCCATTGCTCTTCAACTACATGACCTTGGGTTGTCAATTCCATTCTCTCAAGTCTCAGACCCTCTTTAAGAACCCTCTCGGTGGTAAGGATTCAGTGAGATCAAACGAGAGAATAAAATAACAGCAATCACTAAATAGGAGTCACCTCCTTCGGAGGTCTCCCCCACAGGTAACAAACTGCTCCCTACAGTCTGGGAAGGGAGGTGGATGCTTCAGAGGGCAGAGGACTGGGGCGGGGCCTGAAGTCCCCGCAGTCACAGCACCCAACCCCCTTCTGCCCGCCCGCGCCCCCCACCCCCGCAGGCAGTGACCGACAAGGCCACGTTCACCCACACAAGTGCAGAAGTCACCTCAACAAGAAACACAGAGACTGCCTAGGCAGAGAGGCCCCTGGAGCAAGGCAGAGCTCCCTAGGTCACCAGGGCCTGGGGATGGTGGGGGTGGGGGAAGAGAGAGGCGAGGCGGAGAGAAAGGGTCACACAGAGTCAAGCCCTTTATGCAAACTCACCACCAGGGACACACCGTGACACAGATGCACCCCCAACTCCCCCACACATGCAATAACACACAAAATCAAGATCACAAACACAACCCCGTATGTAACCCCTACGCACCAACTCGGAAACACGGAGCCCTCCCCGGTCACCCCAACACACACATTTACCGGTACACAGAAACACACAGACATATAGACAGACACACGCACGCACTTATCAGGCCGGGGCAGGCGCGGGCGCTGCTGAGTCACCCGCACCACAGCTCGGCGCTGGAAGCTGGGGCCGCGAGCCCGCCCCGATTGGGGAGGGGCGGGGCCTGCCACCGGGCTCCGCGGGGATTCTCCTCGCCCCGCCCCCTCGACAGGGGCGGAGCGTCGGAGCGCCGGGAGGGACAGAGGAAACCCCTTTGCAGTGACTGAGTGTAGGCATTCAGTCTGCTCTTTCTTGGGTGGCCTGAATACATGTGGGAACAATTAAAAAATAATACTGGATGCATTACGGGGTATTTGCATATGTATTTTCATTCTCTAATTTTCGCAACAGCTCTATATGAAGTTTGGGCCATTATTAACCCAATTTTCCCCCAAGGAAAGAGATTTGCCCAAAGGCGCAAAGCTTCCAAAGCCTGAGCACTTAGCCCCTGAGCATTATTACCTGGTGGGCAGGTGAAACTGTAAGCAGGTGAAAGGTGTGTGTGTCAATATGCTTGGGAGACTGCATGTGTGTGACAGCTTTCCCCATGTAGTCTACGGGCTAAGGACTGAAGGGTCTCAAGTGTCTAGAATTCTGGTTCTCTGGAGTCCCTTCCCTCCCCTCTGTATGAGAAAGCATCTCCTAGATCTAGGGTCTCAGTCAGACTCTCTGCTAGCTGATTGTGAGCTTCTTGAACAAAGGGACCAGGGTCCTGAAGCCTAAAACCAGACCTGACTTGGGGACTGCAGTGAATTTGGTGGGGGCAGTACATTAATGTATGACCTTGACATAATATTAACATCAATAATCATAATAAGTGCTAACACTTTCTGGAGGCTCTTGAGACTGACACTATTTTCAATACTCTACATGGACCATTTCATTTAATTCTCACAACAATCCTTGAGGAGAATACTTAAAAAAAAAGATTTATTTATTTGAGAGAGAGGGAGGGAAAGCAGGGGGAAGGTCGGAATGCAAGGGAGAGAATTTCAAGCAGACTTCCCTGGAGGGGAAAGCCCCAGGTAGGGGCTCCACGCAGGTCTCAAACCCACAACCAACAAAGAACAAAGAGACAGATGCTGAACCACCTGAGCCACCAGGCGCCAGGAGTACTTCTATTAACTCCATTTTACATCAGAGGAAACTGGCTTGGAGAGGGTTATGGCTTGTTTAAATCAAGGGCAGCCCTGGGGATTGAGACCCAGGCGATTCGACTTCAGAGCCCATCTAATAGGAAGACCACTGAACTCCCAGGAACTCACTTGCCCTTATTGGTCCTCAGTTTCCCCCATTTGCCCAAAAATGAAGTAGCGAGGGGAGGGGACTTGGACCAGTGGCGATGTAAGCCCCTTCCAGTGCTGATGAGATGGACCATAGGAGGGGTAAAGTCCCTGACAAGAGTGGCAAGATGGGGATGGAAGGAACAAGAACCATATTTACTGAACGGCACTTATTGTGTACCAAACCTGTGCCTGGCACTTAACATGTCACTAACTCTCAGAAAAGTATTGTAAGATTTATAGTTGAGGAAACTCAGATTCAGAGAAATGACTTGTTCAAGGTCACACAGGACTAAATGGGAGGGGGCAGGTGATCCAGGTGAGTTTCACCAGGGTTCCCTCGGACCAAATCCCTTCCTACCACCCTTCAGGATCTTAGGTTAGGGGTAGCACCACGTGGCAAATTGCATCATACTTTTACCGTGTGACGTCAGACACCACACCACCCAATCCAGGAGCTCCCTACCCAATCTTTCGCTGACCCTCGGGTCAACACCCAGCCGCACAGAGCTCAGAGACCGCACCTGCAGCCCCAGCCCTTTCCCGGTTGCGACGCTTTTGCACTTCTCGGCACCGTCCTCTTCCCTGCCCCGCCGATTGGCAGTTCCCTGCGCCAATCAGGAGGCCTCCCGGGTAGGGGGCGGGGCCTCACGCCAGAGTTGCCCTGTCAGTGCAGGTGGAGGCCCCCGGCGGGGCAAAGTGGCTGGAACCTCTTAAAGGGCGAGAGCGGCGGAGAGCGAGAACGCGGCCCGGCCCGGCCCGGCCAGGTCCCCGCCCCGTCCGGCCCAGGTGAGCCTGGACTGTCTGGGGGCGATCCCGGGTCCCCGGGAGGAACGGGGTGCGGGACAGATGGACCTACTCCCAAGGGCCTGTGCCGTCCGGGTAGCGGCGAGACCACGGTCTAAGGGTCAGGGGAGGGGAGCTTTAAGGGTCCCGGCTTCCAAGGTCCGAACTGGGGTCCACAGAGGGGCCTGGACGTCTCGAAGTTCAGGGTGCGGGGAGGAGCGTGGGCGAGAAGAGAGGGGTCTGGGAACTCGGGTCCGCGGCTGGACGCCTGCGATTGGCGGTCCCTGGTGGTCCCGGCCTGTCTGGAGCGGGGGTCCCGGGTTAGGTCTCCGCGGGCCGGTCTCTGCGGAG